>JAUZND010056609.1:2475-18729 GCA_034780555.1 Coelogynopora nodosa
TACTGTTACATTACTACTCACTGTACTACTCACTACTGTTACATTACTACTCACTGTACTACTCACTACTGTTACATTACTACTCACTGTACTACTCACTACTGTTACATGCACAATACTAATACGTTAATGCGCATAAATCATTAACAAAATCTTTCACACATATATAATATACAAGTTGCAATTTAAATGTCTTTAACCCAAATTTTGACAATACTGCGAAATACATTTTTTTAAATTAAGGCAATTTATTTTGATCCACTCATGACGTTATTCGTTGACGTCATATATATATTTATGTAGCAGCCATTAACTAATTAGAGTGTAGTTCCGTGGTACTGTACTGACCTTCAAGCCAGACTTTCGGTAGATCAAGACTGGTTATAAATACGTTTGGCTTCAGTAAACCGTTGTGCGTTGCTTTCTTAAGATATTCGATTGGCTGTAAGACTATTCGGCGTCCTTTAGAATATATATCTATCCGACGAAGTAATCGTTTAATTTTAATAGCACATACAAATGTAGTTTTAAAACTAATGGTTAATTGCTCACAAACTGTCAAATTTAGATTTAAAAAAATGTTGTCAATTATTGATTTTTTACACTAGGGGTGTTTTATTCGTATTATCACAATGTTTCAGAACAGTTCGATTAAAATGACTTTCTGTATTTTCGAAGGGACTTTTCGCAAACTTTTTCAGAACCTGATTTGACATTATGATTTTCTTTAATTCTGCAACCCAACAAAACATTGATATTTAAATTTGTAACATAGGGTAGGTAGTACAAAGTCAAAAGGTCCACCCGTGAAAATACCGTATTATGATTGGTCAATCAATGGCACCCCTGCGGCCTAACCACATATCAGAAAACAGTTAGAAAACAGTCTAATAAACATATATTTCAGCAAGCAAACTTTTTTTATTAAATTCTAAAAACGATGAGGATTAGAGGCCACACAATAGATATTAAACAAGATACATGCATGTTCCATTTGATCTTTTGGACCAGTTTATCTTTTTGACCATTTGATATTTTGGATCATTTGATCTTTTGGACCATTTTATATTTTGGACCATTTTAGATTTTAAAATATATGTATTTTTAAATTCATTCTTTTAATTGTTATTTTTTTATTTAGTTTTATAATTTGAATAATTTTAAATTAAAATATCTTTTAATCATTCATAATTTAATTATTGAATAAAAAATTGTTTTACCCATTTGCCATATTCTTATTTTTTTATGGCGATTCCAAATATATAATAAGTTCTATAGTAAGATGTTTCATTACCTATATATTTATGATAATAAAGTTTAATAATAGCACTGTTCGTGCACTGTTTTGCGAGCAAAACAAATTAAACTTTTTTCAATGTATTTTATGATACTGATAGTCATATCAATAAATAATTTGCAAAAAAAAATCAAAAATTGATTTTTTAAATTTTTTAAATTTTTGGATAATTTTTTTTAATTTTTTTAATTTTTTTAATTTTAAATTTTTTTAAATTTTTTGATAAATTTATTGATGTATCGATTCTGCATACATAGCAAATTATCCATATTATATATTGGGCTTCTAGCGCAACGTCAACAGTCCGTAAATGGATATGTATGTATGTATATGTAGGCCTATATGTCAAAGACGTCACATAGGGTAGACATAGTTCTTGTTAATTTAATGTATAACACGTATAACCGAAAGACCACAATAGCGATCACTATTTTTGTCTGGCATCAATAGGAACTGGAAGAAAGAAATCTATTTATCCAGATCTAACTTCCAGTAGGGTACCTGTTCAGCATGACCAAGATGTACCTGTGCCACAGTCTCCTCCTCAGGTATCGCCTGATAAGACATCTAGTAGCAACAGCACAAATTCTGAAGTGCCAGCTTTATAAAAGGACCCATTATACACAACTGACAATCCTATCACAATGGTGACTAAACCAAAATTCGACGCATATGTCAAACGGCTTGGCCTCAGTAAACTTGGAAGCAATGAATTCCATAAGATATTGAAGGAGATTGGAGTATTGGACAATGTGAACTATCATAGTGTCCGGAATAGATATGACGAACATGTTATATATTTCAATGAGATAAATGACTTCTCATGGATAAGCTCATTGATATTTTTATTGTTTTATTTATTATTATTATTATATGTTATTTTTACATATTTATTAAAATTATTTAAAATAATACACAATCAGTTATGCCTTGCCTTACCCTGAATTTATCTTAGATATACATTAAAGTAGCCATGTTATATAAACTATTTCACTGCAAAATTTATAATATGTAACAGATAACATGTTATCTATGGAAAAATATTTCTCCATTTCTCTTCTGTTCTAATTGATTTAATTTTCCAATTTGCTAAAATATAAACTTATTTTTTTAATTATTGTTTGTTTTTAAAACAGAGTTGCCACTCATACAATTTAAATGAATTATCTTATTTATTTCACTTTTCAGTATCAGGATGGTAATTTGGTAATTCTAAAAAATAATATAGTTTATATAGAATAGAGGGATTAGATACCCAATATATCTTCAAATTATTCCAAATAAATATGTTTAATTCTTGTTATAGAAACTAAAGCAAAAGCAATAATGAAAGATGTACAAGACTAACTAAACCCCAAAGTAAGAAAAACATGTAATCCATAAACACCCAGAAAGGTAACTGATAAAGCAAAACAAAAGTGTTAAATAATCAAGATATATCAACATTTTTAATATAATATACATAAAATAATAATAATATATAAATATTTATAAAATATCAATTATTGACTTCTAATTAATGTTTTTCATGGGATAAAAATTAATGGATTATTTTGCTGTTTTTTTACTAAGTTTACTTTTATGGTCGGAATTAAAAAATAAAAAAATATTTTGAAATATAATTAGGCCTACTATCAAAAAATAAAATAAAACTTCCTAAATTTAGTTATCTTTGTGTATTCTAGTGTTAAAGCAGATATAAGTTCTGTAATACATATTGCATTGAATAATACATATTGTAATAATCTGTAATATTGCATAATCTGTAATACATATTGCATTATGGACATTTGGATTTTTAAAGAAATGTATTTTTTAGTATTTGATTTTAAAGACATAAACTAAAATTTGTATATATGATATCATTTTTATAGCATACACATATTCTAAAATTCAGTTTAAAGCTGGTGTAGACAAAACTATTTCTAACATATTACACAACTTTAATCTCTAATAAGGATTATATTAATTTTATTTAAGGTTCTATAATTCTAAAGAATTTACTATCTGTTTCAAAATTAAAAAGAATAGCTTCAAACTGAATTTACACTATCAGTCACTACTATAACTATGAGAAATAATTGTATCTTTGTATATATTTATGAATACATTGTTTGTCTTTTTAAAGATTCCTGCAAAGTAATACATAAGTGGGAAACAACCATTGTCAACTAACAAATATTAAAATCCCTATTTTTATATAATATGTATAAAGACATATGCAAGCTATTAAATAAATGTTTTGAAACTTTAATACCTACTTAATTATCTATATATAACCGTAAATTAAAAAAGAAAATATGTAATATGCATATCTTAACAATTGCATACATTTATTACATTAAATTGGTGTGTAGGTACCTATCTGTGAGACGTATGTTACACTGTATAATGCTGATTAAAATTAATTATACTAATATAAATTATTAGTAAAGAGTCTTTGTCATGATTTTGTTACAGAGCTTATGGAATATATATATATATATGTATAGCACAAGAACATATTTTAGGATTCCTATTTATAACTTAGTATATTAATTATTGTGACTGTGAAACATATTTAAATAATATCGAAAGTTTGAAATATTTAGTTAGAAAGATAAAAAGTTCAGTTTAATATTAAATACAATAATTTTAACTATTTGAGAACATATTTCTTTATGTATTATCTGCTTTACTTTTATTGATTACTACTATATTAATACATATTTAATAAATGTTTTTACTATGTTTATATAGAAATATTTTTGCACTTGTATTAATCAGTTATCTCTGACATCATATGCATTTCAAAGTTTCATAATATCAAATTCATATTCTTCTTTAAGATTTTTAGAAATTCTTAAATTAAATCATTTCTTAATATTTTATTTTGATATAGCATTACATTTTCAAAATTAGATGTAAGAATTTAAATTTTAGAATTTTAAAAATAATTGTTTTAATATTTGTCAACTATACCCTAAGAGGTACCCTAAGAAATTTCCTAACTCTCAGACTATACCTGATACTCTTTGTTTCATTCAGCAGTATATGTTGTCACTTTCAACTGAATAATTATTATTTAATAATTATAATGAAAAAATATGTCATGGATATAATTATACTATTTTCTTTCCTGTAATTGTTGTTTTGTATTAGTTTTTATTATAAATGTATAATATAAATTTATATAATGTCATATTATTTTTTTGATTTCTTAATAACTACAATTTTCATTAAATATCTAATAAAATTATATGTGTTGAATATTCATAATAAAATGTGTTTAAATTATTTAATTAATTAGTGCATTACTGTGTTCAGGTTTATACTGTTAGATTGCATAATTTGTTACTTATAACAGTGATATTTGTATAATATAATTATTTTTATTATATTTACTTCTGTTTGGTCAATCTATTCATCTTAATATTTTAGTCTAATTTATTTCAATTAATATTATCTGCTATGTATTATTAAAAAAAAATTAAAATAACAAAACATTCATTATAGATTCTTTTTTACAAAGGTTAGGAGTAAACAATGCACCTCTCAAAGATCAGTTACCATGTTTTATCATTTTAATTAATTGAATAAGTAATAAGATCAGAATTATGCGTATATTTTTTTTGGGATTTATAGAATATTATTATATTACCTACATGATATTTGTATAAATATTTTTAAAATGTTTAAAATGTAGATGATTTTTTTACATACTATATTTTTTTATTCATTTCAGAAAATTCAACATTTTATATGTCAAGAAGTCGGACATAGCCATATTTTTCTTACTCTTTCGATTTATTTTTTTACTTTTAATTTCATCTATTTTGTTACAAATCTAAAATCGTGAATCACTGTCACAATTACATTAAAATCCGAATGACAAACATAATAAAAAACGGATGACGGATCCTGGTATTTCTCGGCACTTTGCCCGTCTCAAAAGTGACATTCAGAGGCAAAAACGGTCTCGAACCTTAACTCCACCACCACCCGTCACCGCCACCGCTTCAGTCTCCTCGCGCTATTCTACGCTTGGTGGCGATTCCTCGCCATGTCCAGAGTGTCCGGCGTGCGATTTGGAACATGACCATGGCTGCGGTAGAAGAAGAGGGCTCCGAGAGAACGACGATGACTACTCGACTCCGTCAGTGCCGGACCTCGTGCGGCGCTATCAGTCAGGCGATATCCGCCAAGAAGACGTGGGGACAATTCGTCGCGTCGATCTCAGAGAGATGCACCTCTCTTTGAGTATTTTGCATTTGGAACCGGCGGACCGTGCTGTTCTTAAGATCGCCGGTGAGTTGGCCGGTTGCCTTGCATGTTATTTTAATTTAAAATTATTTTTTGTAAAATATTTTTGCTTTCTGTATTTCAATATCAAATATTAGTCATTTCCTTAAATTTTCATTTTTAGTGACCTATTATGTGATACTATCTATATAATTAATCATAATTTTGAAATAAATTATACTCCAAAATGAATCACTTTTATTGAAAATAATTAATAAAAAGTTCGAAAATTGGAACAGATGTGTATTATACCAATAAGGAATTTATTATTATTTATTTACGTTTATCTTAAATGTATATACATTGAAAAAAGTATGATTTCATATTTATTAATATCGTTAATACTACATAGCTGTGACCATGATGTGATACAAGTTTATGAATTTAATAAAAGTAATTAGTTAATACTACATTGTCATTTGATATTTTTATGAATACCAGAAGGTGCTTTCGGATTATGTTTCGGTATCGTGTTAATGTCGAAATATGTTAAGCTATTTATAAATCTATATTATAAAGCTTTCAATGTATTATGTACGTTTGCATGTATCTATACTTTGATATTATATAGTAGAGTTTCTAATTTTTTTCAATTCATGGTTTTCTAAATTTGTGTTTGACTGTTGGTATAGAATGACATGTAAAGATAAACTATTAAAAGTGGAAAGGGGGTGACGTAGCTAGACTCTTAACAGACTATAACTGATTTCATACAATATTGAAGAATTTTAAGTTTTCAAAAATCTGTTTGCACTGCATGTTAGATCGACTTTGACCGTCCGGAAAGTATAAAACCATCATACTTGCACTGACATTGTGTAATAATTAAAATTATTTTGTTGAACGAATCAACTCAATGTGTGAATCATTTATTGATAAACTATACCATGAAATTAAAATTTTGGCGGCAAATAAGTCTAGTAAGCATATAGGCTTGCTGGATTGTTATCTTACAAAAGAATTGCAGACCACCACTTTAGAATGTCAAGGGTTATCACTGTATAGCCATGAAGAATTGACACAATAATGTAAGAAAGATATCACATATGCGTAGTTTAGTTAGAGTTTGTAATGTATTATATGTAATCAGTATTTGAATGAATGTACAGTTGTTTTATATTATGATTGAGTATTTTAGGGCAATTAAATAACGTAGAATTTTGTTTTGTTTATATTTATAATAAAAGTAGGAGAATACCCATCGTTTCGTTTAAAAGCTTATTTTAAAAAAATCAATTTTGATGTTAACGTTTCTATTATGTTCTCAAATAGATATATCTTTATATTGTAAATGATACATACAATTTAAATTAAACCTATTTTATATACTTGTGCACACCACCTAGTCCCAACCGTGGCCCTTTCATTTAATTTGATAACTCGTGTAATGCATAAACCGAATTTTCAATTAATAGAAGAAGTTAAAAAATTATTTATTCCACACCTAATAGGTATATGGATATTTTATATTGGAATGATTAATATGAGATACACTAATCGTAGGTCGCCGGAATAACGCCGTCACTGAATAACAATGATATGTTAAATTTTCTATCCATTTTGGGGTCTGTCAAGGTCAGAATAACGCGTTATTCAGCACCCCCCAATGGGGTATATTTCTAAATACATGTCTGCTGCCAATTATATCGTTCATGATTAATAAAGTTAGCTAAAACTCAATTTTAATTTAAAATAAATGTATAAATACTAATCGAATAAGATGTATCATATTAAATATAGTAAATTTTTAATTTGTGCAACTTAAAAATTCACTCAAAATTATAATTCCAAAACTTTACACATTTCATACATAGCTTACATCATATAATCTTATCGAATTAATAATGACTACATAGTTGAATGTATGTACTTTTGTGATTATTTATTAAACTCTTTTTTAAGTTTCTTAATTACATTAAAAATTATAGATTACTTTTTTACAATTTAATTAAGTGATGTATTGAATATATAGAATGCAAGGTATTCGCATGTCTATTGTTGACCAATGTGAAGTAGTAGGAATATTCTGTAATCACCAAATATCCTTAAAAAGATTATTCCATTATACTAACTTGATCAGTTATCTCCGTGTTTCTTAAATTGATAAACTCCTATACCTTTTGGTATACGTTAAAATATTTTTCTCATGTGGGGTAGTTTTATGTTTATATTAAACATTAAATGTATATATTGTATTAAGAAAATAGTTTAAACATATTTGCAAATTTAAAAATATTTATTAATGAATTATACAAGTTATTCTGTAGATCTATTAATTGTTCATATGGCTTTTGTATCTAAATACAGTTAAGATATTCACACGTTAATTGTTGTGGTCAATTTAATTTCTGAAAATTATATACCTCCCACTGTCACACCATTAATACTGGTTCTGTTAGTCAAATAAAAGATTATATTAGCTCTATTTTAGTCGCAAACTGTATTGTTTGTTTAGCATTCCATATATTTACTACTCATAACGGCTGTCTTATTTCTATTTCATTTTAAAACATCATTGGCTTTTTAAAATATCATTAATAATTTAATTGAACAATATAAAAATTGATAAATTAATATCATTGATATTTTAATAAGAATGATTAATTAGATTAATATAACATTTATTTTTAACAACATTTTTAATTGGGGCAATAAATATACAGTACTTACATATTATATTTATATTAATATTAATATTGACATTGACATTTTTACTTTTCTGGTGTGATATTAAGTGTATTTGTTCTATACTTTATAAGTTACTTTATTAGAAATTATCGAAATCTAATTATTAATCTAATTTTATCTGATAAATATTAATGTATTATAATAAAGTTACAATAAATTAATATATCAACTTTTTACATGTAAAACTCTATAATCATTAAGATTTTTTTTGACTGCAAAAATATTTTCTGAAGCAAAATTTAATACCAACATTTTGATTATATTTTTTATAACAACGTACCAACATTTTTATAATGATTTAAGTGTTAACATTCAATTATTTAATAATTGAATGGACTTTATCAAATAGTGAAACAATTGTCACGTTTTTAAATGGTATTTTTTCTATACTTTTTGTAATTAAAAAGTACGTGCATAACCAGGGGGGGAATCATAAGCACCAGTCACCCTCAACTTTCCCTATTGATTTAGAAATGATTCCTAATTATTTATCGTTATCAATTAACATGGTGTCATGAATCGAACCTCTCGATCTAAAAAAAAGATGTTCTTGGTCCCTTTCATACTAAGTCCTGGTGTGCCTCCAATAATTATACCATACAAAGATTAAAACAATATTTGTATTAAATTTCTACACAGTCACATACCTATTAATTGGTGGATTGTGATGGAATCGATTAATTTCTTAATTTTACAATTAATAATAATAATTCATATAAGCGTTAATCGTTTCTTCTTTACGATTCTAAATATGTCACTAATAATTATTTAGATTAGGTTTACTAAAATTGTATGATACAGCCGCCGTAGTAGTCATTATATATTTTAGCCAACTATATTACTTGCACTAAAATTATTTTGTAATACTTTTTTCAAGGAAACGAATAGTCGGTAGTTTTATTCACACTGTACTAGTACTTCCTTTTTCTGACAATTTTTGTAGATTATAGTTTAGTGAATTTGGTATAAGACTACAATATTGCACAACTGATCAAATAAAATGCATTCTCTCGCCGAATCTGTTTTATTAATATATGCCAACAATCCGAAAAGATCTTCTTAAATGATTGTGAGTGAACTCAATCACTATTTTGTCGGAGAAAGAATGAGTCACTAGTATAGGGTATCCAGAGCTGCTACGTCGCCTATAGTGAGTAGTCGGCAGAGTTTGGAAAGGCGAAGAGTGTGGTCCACGTGTCTTGACTTGAAATTTCTACTCTGAGTACGAAAGAGTAGCAATTCTAAATCTTTTATAATATGTTCATTATCAGATCTTCCGGTATCACTTTTGGTAGTAATGTCTAAAGTGAACATGAAATTATCGGTGTAGACATTGTGTAGGTCCACATTAAATAACAAAGGGGCCCGTATTTGTTAAGTTCACTCTTATTTTTACTCAATGAAACTATTATAAAAATCATTGCATAATATTTTCATTTTAGATATTATAGATATAGTGCATAACAGGTTACCGTTGACTTCACGTTAGATACCTTCTATCTTGATATTCTGTGCTTTTAACAATTCACAAAGAAATTTGCTAATCTCGTATATATATATCAGGCATAGTTTTGTTAAGTATAATATTATTATATATAATTTTAATTAATATTTTGCAAAACAATTTACTAATATTTGTTTAATAAGTTAGTTATTACAAAGATATTTTATTCGGTTAGGATAATCAGGCCCGCCCGCAGCCTTCCAAAAAGTGTACGCTAATGTCCACGTAGGCGCCAAAACTGAGAATCATTAGGGGTGTAACTTTCATTTTAAAATAGGCGCCATCCCAATTTAGGCTCTGGCCGATTTAAAATTGTACGCTTGAAGCTTCCAAGCGTACGCCTGCGGGCGGGCCTGTACAATAGAAAAACATGCTATATTCAACAGTTCTCATTTAGATGGATAATTTTAAGTAATCAAGTAGTTGAATTATATAATATTAAAATTGTTTTTGTATGTTTATTATTATATGTGAATACAATGAAGTGAAATTAATTAAAATAATTAATTAATATCAATTGAAGGCAAATTATCAGTGAATAGAAAAGAATTTATAGAAGATAAGATGCTATAGTTTTACTTAAATCATATTATCTTTAAGCATATTTTTTTGTTATATATTGTAACATATAATACATTCAATATACGTCATAAATACTTCATATCTAATGATACTCCATTCATTTTTTAGCGATTACTTAGCAATATGTTAAAAGAATATTAGTAATTATTTTAAAATGTTAAACCATATTGTATTTTTAGTTGTGATTATAAATTTTTTAAGCTTTATTTCTAAATACTATTTTTATTTTTCATACATATTTTGATATTAATAAAAAAAAAATTATAAAGTTAATTAAAGATATTAATAAAATTAAACACAATGTCCCTTCAAATATTTTTAAACATTGAATCCAGAAGACGTATATATTATATTATATTAGTTTTTTTTTTAATTCGTCAGCTAAGGAGCCTCATCATAAGTATACGTGTATAAGAAATGTTACTGATTACAATTTGTTGACAGTACTTTCAATAAATGGAATTATTAATATATTTGATTTTAATATGCGAATATGTTATGTTTAGTATATTTACTAATTCTATATTCTAGGGTGCCTCAAATGCAGCGATTTTAGAAAATATCCCGGCTATAACGAAGCATACTATCAAAAAGAATATGGTTTGAATGCAAACCGTGAGGTATGCTTTTAAAATTTATATTACCATGTAAAAAACTGATTTTAAGTTCTATCAATAAATCCTTTCCTAATATTAATACTTAATAATGATTAATTCTGTGATTTTCTTTCGATTTTTCAAAATACAATATTTACTGACGATCTGCTAACAAATAGTGACCCTATACATTTGAGAAAGCTGATCTACAGTACTAAACGTGCCCGTCTTAATTTACTAAATGGGCCTGACGGTTTGCTAATAGTCGGTTAATGTAACAGTCGGTTAATGTAACAGTTGGTTAATGTAACAGTCGGTTAATGTAACAGTCGGTTAATGTAACAGTCGGTTAATGTAACAGTTGGTTAATGTAACAGTCGGTTAATGTAACATCCGATTAATGTAAAGTATACCAAATCAACTACAATAAGAAAAAAATATTGTTTGAAACAGACGTACATTAATAAAATTAAAATAATAATACAATTACAAAATATATATAAATTAGCTTACTGTTCAGCTGTTGTAAAGTCATATGAAAAGTCATTTACCATGTCAGTTAGACCCGTTTAGTTGTTATTTACCATACGTAATGCTATTGGTACATTGAACTCTATAATTGTAAATAGTGAAAAATTAAAAATATGTTTAGAATTTTTAATATAAATATATGTCAAATTGTAGTACTAACAATTATCCATTATTATTTATATTTTTGCTGAACATATATTTAATTGATGTTGTAGATTAATAATGATTATATAATACTACAACATATAACTAGATATACTGTATATATTGTATGTGTGTAAATTTGCTTTTATATAGGATACTGATGTCAATTCACGGCGACAAGGTAAGAACATATTTATTAATGTTTAAAATATATTTATTTTATTTGTTGATTTATATGCCTTTTTAATTAAGCTTACATATATTATTTTTAAATTTTGCGTCTATGGTTAGATTAAGCAATGCGCATTTTATATCTTATATTTTTTATCTTATATCGATCGACAATAAAACTTTTAAACAGTGAACTACAATTATTTACTATTATTTATATATTTATATTTATAATTTATCATTTATTTATTATATTATTATGTATTTTTCATGAAAAATCAATAATATACAATGTAACAGGAAAAATTAAATATATCATTTAGCCAGTACTTTTGTGAATTGAGTCATATTCAAAGTTTTAAATGCTTTTCGATTGCAATACTGTTTTTTAGTATGCGAAAAATGTGGAACAAATGCCAAATGGTGTAACGGATGCGGAAAAGCAAGAAAAGATGTAAGTAAACCAATAATTTAAAATATATATTTAGAGTATTTACAACTTTACATTGCAACATTTATTTACAAAATTTATTTACAACATTGCATTTATTATAACAAATTCAAATACGTTTTAACCTTGGATACAATTTTTAATTAAAATACAGTAACATACAATAATTATTTGGCGTTTCTCCCAAGAGGACAAAATTTATAAACAAATCTGTTATGTATGTCTTATTGTAGTAGCAATAGTATTATATATTGTATTATATATTGTACTATCATCAAATCTACAATTCATGTGATCTTTATATGATGGTCACATATTTATTTATTAATCATAGATCAGGGTTTATATATAGATAAATTATTTATATTGCGAGATAAATGGGTCATAATGATGTATCTATCATGTGTTAACAAAAGTTACACTAATAGAGCAAAACTGCAAAATACATTTTGAAATAAAATCAAATGTATAATAAAACATAATATATAAGTAGTAGGCAGTAAGTAGTATATTAAATAAGCTGAAGTTTATGTAATAGAATGCTATTAAATGGTACTGAAGCTATTTAGAAAATATTAATCTGAAGAGAAGCTTAGTGTTTATATTTTTAATGTATTTAATTCATATTTTATGTTATCCATACTGATAGTAAAACATTATTTGGCATTTGCAACTATATGTTACAACTATAAGATTACATTAATTTGTACTTTAGTTTGTGTCTTATGCTCTAAACAATACGTATTATGATTACATATATTATAGTACTATACTTAATATTTTACACCTAATATAATACATATGAAATATTTTGCCTTTATGTGATAATATGAAATATATATTTCACAAAAGTGGTGCTTTATTTATAGTTAAAGAATATAATAATAGTAATTGATAATGTTTATGAATACATAAGTTCTAATTCCTAAGTATTCTCAATAACGGATAATTATAATTGTGCTTTAAAGATGTACAACTAGACAAAATAGCTGTTTATAATCAAAATAATATGAACACAAACATGGTGCGACAATAGATTCCTATACATCAATTATTTACTCTAAAGAATCAAAGTGATCCACTCTGTAAATTATTAAACATTCTATGGTCATAGTTTATAATTCTATGGTCGCACAATTTTAGTGTTTTCATTTTTTATAACAAAAATAGTTGTGTTATAGTCCAATTCAGCACATCTTAAAACTGTTTCAAGTACCCCACCAATGGTTTTAAATTTTAACTTGTTTTAAATACCGTTTTATACCTGTTTGCCCATTACTAACTTTAGATCAACTCATACATGTTGTTATGAATGTTACATATAGCGTAACTGAACTTGTTTTATTGATGCATTCATTTGTTTTATGTAACAAATACTATACGTTGTGATTCATTTGTTTTTCTTTGTCCAATTATCGATTTTAGGAGAGCTACGGAGAAACTTATGGAAAGATAAACCATAATTTTTGTCTGTGCACTGCTAGAAAATAGTCCATGTAGAATAGCCCGTGTAGACTGAATGCCCGGCTTTGCTGTATTTTATTTTTTATCAATATATCTTGTTCAATTTTTAAAAAAGATTTTGTATTGATTTCCTCCTATTTTTATATTTTATTAAAAAATAAATTAATGATTTAATTTAAAGTGAATCTTATTTCTGATGTTTTCTTTAATATATGAAGTGTTGATATTAAAAAATAAGTTATTGAACAATTATTCCAAAACTTCACAAAGTATTGGGAATTGTAAAACAAGACAGAAAGTATAAATGCGTAAAAATATATATATATATCAATGTAGGAATTTAAAAAAAAATTAATTAAAATTTATGTTTGTAGCGAAAAGTGACTCAGGTTCAAATAATGGTAATATATTTTTGTTTAATTCCAATACGATTATATTGATTTCTCTAGAGCTGCAGTTACATCTGTTGAAAATAAATATTATTAATTAATTACGAATGGTGTGACGATTTGTTTGTATTGAAATCTGTTTTTATTGCTTAAAAATCGGTATTATACTATGCTATTTTTATTTACAATTATTTTGTCTGCGGATAATATCAAATACATCCCTTTGGGATAAGACTAATAAAATTAAATAAACCATTTTATTAAATTAAAATACTTTTTACATTTACGAAGATTATATAATTGAAACCGTATAGAGAATGTGTAAATGAAAATGATTAGTAAATTATATTAATAATCCTATAAATCATGAAAATTATATTTAAATATTAATCATATAATCGTATTTTAATTAACTTATTTTTTTTAATGATAGCTAGGCCATTAATTTTATAATGGAAACGACATCGTGCTGTATATAACGAAATCGGAGATGCAGTATAAAATAAGTATTTTTTTTGACATTTCAAATAATAATTTTAATATCAAAATATCGAAAAATTTCGAATTTTTATATTACGTATATAATGCAAAAAAAGAAACACAATTGCCTCAAAATATTATTCTATACTGATAACTGCACCCGATAAAATTAGAAATCTATCGTTTCATTATAGAGTTCAGATATTAAACTCAAAGATTTGCTCAGATAATAAATTTATACATTTACCACTATTGAGAAATTTACTGTGAGTGTGTTATGCACGGTATATCAAACGAATTGTTGTGGGCCTCGTGACTAGTCTTGTATACATTGTAAATTGATCGTATACCTCATAGGAAATATCGCAAGTTTACTTGTTGTTATGAGGGATGACCCTTCTTTGTATGCAAGTAATCTTACTCTGAGCAATGTCAGATGGCTTGTACCACTGTAAATATTGTTGCCTACATTTTTATAATTCCATTTTAGTTGTATGGAGGCGCGCGCTTTAACTGGTTGGTGATGCGATGATCAGCTGCAAAAATTTATTCAAAATAAGCCATTTTGTTGGCAATAATATAATGTCAGAACATGATTGGATTGTTTTTTTGCTTAGAACTGTTATATATAATTTGTTTTTGAAACATGCATTTGCGACCCAGAAAATAAGGGTCATGAGTCTCCATTACATATATATGCATAATATTTAGCCACAATTTAAATGAATAGAATAAATGTATTTTTCTATAAATATAATAAATATATATTTGTGCAGGAATATCATTATATTTGAATTTTTTGGATAATTTTTCGAAATTACTACCTGAAAATGTCCAATCTCTAGTTGTCCAGTTCTCTAATCTTCTATTTTACATTGAAAATATAGGCATAGTATAAGATATTTTAGAGCCTTACATTCTTTGGATACACGTTAGCTTAATTGATTTCTGCACTTACGTCCACAAAAAGTAGATTCTATTTATTCTATTAATATTATTCTCAACACGGATAATAATGCAGAAAACGAACTATTCATTCTCTTGAAATTATACCTGTAGATATTATATTTATTAAAAATTATGTGAACTATAACTATGGTCACACCCAGACAATAAATCAAAAAACGTTTGATTTTATTTATATTGATATTGTAATTATAAATCATATACATTAGTTAATTTAACTCTTTTATATACGTATATAAAATTTTCCGACACTAATGCAGGTTTCTAGATTATTATTATCTGGGAATATGAGTTTAAATGATAATATAAACAGTGTTAAAATAAAGAGTTCTTCAATTGCATGAAGTTAAAGTTAATATTTAAAATCTATTTACGCGGTATATTTTAATAATATATATAGATTAAACCTGGATAGGTTAATTAATTTATTTACATATATTTTAATTTTTTATTGATTATTAAATTTTATGTTTTGGATTTATCGCGTATAACACAATATAACAAGATTGTATAAATTTTAAGGGCATTATTTCCCACAAAACTATACAAAATGTTTGAATTTAAATACTCGATAGCTAACTACTCCTAACTTATTCTATTATTTTAACTTATTAATTAACTTATTTTATTATTAAGACAAATGAATGGGTTTTTAGCCAACTTAACACCAAAAGGAAACTTCTCCTTATTGCCTATTCAAGAAAGGGGAA
>JAUZND010056620.1:0-18726 GCA_034780555.1 Coelogynopora nodosa
ACATTTTCCGTAGAATTAAATCAAGGGGATTGTGTCCATTTTTACAAGTAGTCGATACTAATAATTTTGTAGATTCTTTGTAAATTGTTTGACTGCAACATTAAAAACAGTCATCTGTGAAATGCCTTGACCCATGATTTTTTTACGTGTTTCTTCATTTTCCATTATTTTTTTGTAATAAAAATACTTTTTAAAATAAAATTCTACATGCATTATTAAATGGCCAAATTGCCTAAAAGTCGGTTAAATCCAAAAAAAAATTAAAAATCCGTTGTCTAAAACGTCTAAATAAATAAAATATTGAAATAAATATTTGGCCCAAATTCAATAGAATTAATTATAATTAACTATGATAATTGTTGTATTGTCAGAATAACATTAGCAAAATACTAGCTCATCAGATAAAATTCTTTAAAAAAATCATCTACTCAAACTTGAATCATTCAAGTACATTTCAAATTAAAATATGATTTAAAATTATGCTATTTAAATTTAAATAATATAAATGACCCTTTTTAAGGTCAAAATGGCACTAATTTTCTGACCTTTAGTCGTATTTTATAGAATAAAAATAAATGTTCAAACACTAAATGAGTTGCGACTAAAATAATAACAAGTTTATGTTTTTAAATAATCAATGGTCAATATTTAATACTAAAAGTTATTTTTAAAATTTTTTAAAAAAGGTTTATGTTTTCAATATTTGATAAAACGTATTTATTTTATTTACATTATAATTAAAATATGATGGTCATTGTTCATTAGTTGCGACATTTTTCTTGTGGTTCGAAAAAAAATAAAAAATCTACAATTGATCTTTCAAGTATTTGGCAAATTTAAAAAAATTCACCCACCCTAATAATCATTTGTCTACATCCTTTTTGATCCTCCAAAAAAGAAATTTCAAGGTGAGTGACTTTTTAAGATACAAAAGTATTTTTAATTTATGGATTCATTATAAATTTTATAAATTATTTTTTCATCAAGCTTGGACAAACACTATAGCTAATGGCTATTAGTCATCTTAAATTTTTTCACACAAAAAAGACAATATTTTTAAAATCATAAGTAATTTAAAATTAAAATTAAATTTACCTTCATATTCTCCAATATAGACGCACACTCAATTAACAAACTTTTAACAGACACCTCCAGCGCTAAAGTTATTCCCTCTTTCATCTTCCCAGATGCAATCATACATCTAGCAATACCACTCTTGCACTTTTCAACATGCTTAGAATCAAGCCCTTCTCCCTCACTCATAATCATCGACTTGTTGTAATGTACCAAAGCACCAGGAATATCATCGTCCAACTCCAATTGTCTCGCATACTCTATCGTAATAACAGGTATAATGCTCGGAGCCAATGTTTCCGATAATCTCAAAGCTTGATCCCAATGAAGCATATTCCGCCGCATATCTAGCGCCAACAAGGGCTTGGATGAAGCAATATAAAAATCCTGCGCCTTGTTGTACTCTCCTCTAAATTGGCAAATGTGGCCAAATATTACATTCAATTCATCCTCGTTCTTTATAGCTCGGAATATTTCATGTTTTGCGGGTTGGCGCAAGTGTCTAAACACTTCTATCGCAACATCCAAATTTAAAAAAGTCAGTGCACATTGAGCAAGTTTTGTAAACCACTCGATAATATTCTCTTCCTTTTTTAATAAGCTGCAAAAAGTCCACGCGAGTTTGAATTGTTTCAAAAAGAAACACTTCTTGACCGACAACACAATCTGCTCAACATTAACGTTACTCTCCTCCGTCGATTTTGGAAAATTGTGAGATTCCGAAATTTCTCCTTCTAGCTTACCATTGCACTTCAAAACGACAATTTCTCCATGTTTGAACGAAACTATAACGTTATTAATGCCAATACTTGTCACGTCAGGAGAAACTATGACAAATTCCCCATCAGGAGACTGCTTGGTATAACAACATGTAATGCATTTATTTGTGCCGTGAATGACAAAATAGTCTTGATCCGACAAAGAAGAGTCCCACACAAAGGACGAAGGGTTGGGGACATTTGAGAGAATAACTGGGACGAAAACTTCCTTAACAGGGTTAAAAACAAATGCATTGTTGGCCGCATCAATGACCCCGATGATGTAATTGTTACTCGAGATGGAAATTGTTTTTATAGTTGTAGAATGAGTGGAAGAGCAAGTGTACTGTCGATCGAGCAGGTTGTAATAGTGAAGTTTCCCACCCTAAAAGTTAATATTACAATAATTATTAAAATATGATCAATTAATACTTGACATGCGTAAATTAGAAAGTATTTCGTCAACTCAATACACGTCACGTGACTTTTTTCGTTGAGCACATTTTTACCTTCAGAATCAGCCCACTAAAAAGGCGAATTATAATAAAATTATTATTTCATTATAAAATAACTTTACATTTTAAAGTTCGCTTCAAGTTGAATTTTATTTTCAACACGCGTTTTTAAATTTAAAATATAAATCTAATTAACGTGAAATGTCCAACGACTCTTATGTTAAAAAAATATCAAACTTTTCAAAAACGCTCTATTATGATGAATATAGATGGTAAATTTTTGCAGAATTTGTTTTTAATTTTTAATATAGGTCGCTGGTTAAATCAACAATCATGTTTACGGGAGCAATTTTCGTCTGTATCAGCATATCTAATGAACTGAAAAGACCAACTTGAGCAATACAATGTTGTAATTTTATACTAAATTTAAAACTGCCAGTTACCTTTTTTAAAATAATTTGGTTCGTGTCATTTTTCACCAAAATACTAGCATATAGAGTGTCGTTAATTTGACTTTTTAAAACTTGTGTTGTGAAGCTAATATTCTTTTCCAAAATTATCGTGTCTTTTATAAAAAATATTAATTTATATTTTTTAAAAATTATTTAAAAATTATTATTTCACCTTGCTCCGAGTCTATTTTGTAAATGTACAAGTTTTTTTCGTCTAATAAAGAAACATAATCTTGGAAAAGGCACAAATCTTGGGGTTCAAATTCGACTTGTAGTTGCTGGTTTCGACGTGTCTATTTACATTATATTGATTAAAAAATTTTATCAACAATTTGGGATTGGGAGGTAGTAAATTTAATGTTTTAAATTAAATTAAATTAATTACCCTTTTGTCCACAATGTTAATTTCCCGAAGAGAAGATAAATGGGCACAACAATTTTCATGCACACTTTTTAATAGTTTAAACTTTACTAGTATGACAAATAATGCGTCCTTTTTGCTTATAATAGAGAGTAGTTGTTCTAGAATTTTTATAAATAACGTAGTTTAATTTTAAATTATAAATTTCATAAAATAAATGATTGAATGACACATTGTGTTTAGAAGTGAAAATTTTTAAATAAAAAGTATACATTTCACGAAAAAAATAATCAAATGTGTTTACAATTGAAAAAGTTTGAATAAAGTATAATTTTCACGAAATAAATGATTGAATGCGTTTAAAATTTAATATGTTTGTATAAAAAATCTTAATTTCACGAAAAAAATGATCAAATTGTTTAAAATTGAAAATATTTGAATAAAAAGTCTAAATTTGAAAATTATAGTTAATTTTTCATTAAGTTACCGTCTGCAGAAAGAAATATTTCCTTAATGTTGGTATTTCCAATTTCGTCAAGCAGGTATACGTTTTGAACGGTATTGATGTCATTTGTTGCATAAACACTTATTCTAAAATATTCGAATGCATTTTTTAATAATATAATTATATGATCAATAATTTATCAAATTAATTTATTACTTGTTATCGCCGCTTATGAAAATTTCCTCCTTATTATTTGAAACAACACTGCAGTATATTTCATGATTAAACTCTTTTCTTATATCTATCTCGTGATAGTTTTCACCAGATTCGATTGATAATGTCATGACATGTCCGTTTTGAAAAGAGACTATTATATTACCTTGATGACACCAGTCGTAATGGACAATATTTCCATATTTTGAATCAAATGTATATGGAGAAGGCGCTACCTTTTCGTCCAATTTTCCTGTAATTATTGCATTTTTGCTCACAATGCAGGCGTACTTTGTATTAAAAATTTTAGATTTAAAAGATTTATTTATTAATAATTATAATCACGTGAGTATATTCCGTTTCGGATAATTTTCCGTTCGACCCCAACTTCAAGTCTGTAGTGTTTTTCCCCACGTTTATATTATAGCAATTGTCTCCTACATGATTGCTTACTGAAATTGTACAATCATCCGACAGACAAACGAGAATTTTCGAGCCCCAAATGACGTTTGTTATTGTTTTGGTGTGTCTTGCCATTATAGGCCATTTTCTGGTGGTTTATAATTTATAACTTATAAATAATTTTAATTTTGATAATAATTTATTTTTTATTATTTATTTTTTTAATACTCGAATGAATTTAGATCTACAATTGTCATGTTGCCTTTTGAAGTGCATATGGAAATCAGGTTGTTTTTTGAACATGCTACACAGCTTGTAGATTCTCTAAATTTATGTAGAAATTTATATTGTTTTTTATTACGGAAAATCGACTGGAAATGGTCGAATTTTTTCATTTTCGAGGGACCACACAAACTTTGATTTACTAGTGAAAAAACAAAGTAAATTGTCAGAATCACTCCACATTAAAAATTTGCATTTTGAATCAATTTCTATTTTATATTCTTCTGTGCCTCGACGATTGTAAATGTATATCGCGTTTTTTCTAAATTGTTAATTGTAGGACAGAAGTTTTGATAAAAATGTTTGAATAAAAAGTATAAATTTCACGAAATAAATTATCAAATATTAAATACTTTTCCACTGCAAAATAATTAGTCTTGTTATTCTGCCATACCACAAGACTATCATCGGCTAATTTTCCAATAGAAAATAGTTTCTAAATGTAAAGACTAAAATTTAAAAAAATGGAATTAAAATTAACCTTCATTAACCAATTTCCAAAATGTATCAATTTAAAAAAAATATTTAAACAATGTTTATTTTTGACAAATAAATGAGGTGCGGTAACTATTTGTAACTGTTTGGTACCGAATACACAAATTCTAATATTATAATATTGACAATAATTGTAAACAGAAAAAATAATTTTTGAACTATAATAATTATAATCGAGATAATTTTCTAAAAACCAATGGACGAATCTCGAAAGCCACAAGTGTATATATCTGAAAGCAGTCAATATACAACAATGTTCAAAATTTTTAACAAATTACAAATTTTAAACGTGGATAGAAATGTGTTGAAAAGGCTTGGATTAAAGTGCCTGGAAAGCCATTATTTTGCCACCAATTTGAATTCAGGAGAGCAGTTTTACATGTTTGTGTGTATATCATATTGGTTATTGAATTTGTGCGAAAAAACGTCAGATATGCCTCAAGAGGTAAATAAATTACATTATCGTTTTAAATAATTTTAAATAATTTTATAATACAGTCTGATGATCCAAACGGCACAATTTCCGAACTTTTAAATTATTTGAGGAAAATGAACTACGTTTCCGATTTTGCACCATCAAAATTAAAAAAAGGGTTTGGAGAAGAAGTTTTATGGGTGCTAGATGTACTTACCTCTGAAGCTTTGAATATTACAGGGTATAAAATTGTTAGGCCTACGTACCCTGATGATAACGTACAGAGCGACATTCAGGTGGTTACTACTCACGGACCAAATAACGATAAATCAAACCAAGAAGAAGTAATCATTACTAATCAGTTATAATTCTAATTCTTATCTTTTTGTTATTTTTTAAATAATTTTAAGCAATCTCTCGCAGAATCCAGTAGTGACGATTCAACAATGCTACTGAACGATGTGACTAATATACAAAAAACAAAAGAAGCACAATTTTCTAACCTCCCTCTCGATTCACTCAACAATATAATAGATAAACCATCAACTACCGAATGGAGAATGGAAGTGGAGAGATTTTTACCCCAGCTTCAATTGAAAGTAAATTCGACAAACAAGGTATACATTTATACTATAAAGTTTATAAAGGCGTGAATTTTTCATTGATTAGGGGTGATTGAAAATTGTATCACATAAACATCTTCCAAGTTTTTTTATATTAATATAATTAGCAAATTTCGTATACAAATTATAATTATGCATAACTTTATAATAAAATTTTACTACCAAGGATTGGAGATGCCACGAGTCTGATTTGAAGAACCTAGAAGCCGAGCTCGTTAAATCAAACTCCTTATTGCTAAAAACACTCTCAACAATAAAATCCGACATTTACTTACAACTAGATAAAATAAAGAGCAGGGAAAAACATATTAATGTCCAGTTGGAAGATGATGTAAAAGAGTTTAAAAAAATACAAAGCACAATGGTTCGAAAGAGTGAAACATCAACCCGCTTAAAGAAAGAGTTGGCAGTCAAAAAAAGGCAACTAATGACAGTATAATAATTTTATTATAATTAATAATAATTATTATTAGATATCTGACCAATTGGAAAATGTTAAGAAAGGCATGGAAGATAGAGGATCATCAATGACTGATGGAGCCCCACTATCTCGTATAAAAGATAGCATAAAATTACTAAAGAAGGAGATTATAGATCTCAACATCGAATCTGGAGTTCTTATGCACATTATCCTACAAGCTCGAATAAATGAAAAGACAAATGTTTCGGCTACAAACCAAGCCTATAAACCTTATTGATCAATTTTGAATAAAAAACACATTTTATATACAATGTATATTGTTAATAATACATCTATTAAAATATGCTGACAAGTTAGATTAAATTATCGGCCTCCGTTACATGTGCTGCAGGATCAGCCACAGACTCTGATTCATTAGAAACTAGCGTTGATGGTGTGAAGCTTTCATCATTTTTGTTGGTTTCGACATTGCCTTCTGAAGTCGGTGGAGTTTCTTCTTGGTTGCTAATCTGAATAATCTCGCCACTGTATCCTTCAGGAACAATAGGGTTTCCGTCTTCTCCAATTTCCAGAGGTAATAGCTGAATCCCACTTGAATCGTCCTGATTGCAAATCATGTATATACCTGGAGGTATATTTGCAGATTGCAAATCATTTGCAATATCACTAGTGACTCCAGATCCATTGGCATTTTGAAAATTGCCCCCGTCTGTGGTCGCAGTATAATCCGACAAAGCATTTGTCCCGTTAGAAGTCCAATTGTTATCCATTACATAAGAGTTATTCTGATCGCCAGATTGGCCATTATTATCCACCCCATAATCCCATTGATTGGCCTCCTTGGATGGTGATATGTAGTTTACATTATTGTAATTATCAACCTTATCTTCGGGAGCTCGAGTTGCAGTACTACTATTGAGAGCAGTAATGTTGATAGATTTGGATCCATTCTTGTTATCCTTTGACTCGCTCAACACTTTGATTATCCCTTGCAAAGCTTGGGATGAATATACATCTCCCCCTTTTTTATTCGGGTTGGTTACTCGATAATATGTACAATGTCTGTCATTATTTCCTGGCGCAGCTGTATTTCTTATAGCGTACTGAATGTCCTTTTGTAGTGTCAACGGAGTAGTATAAAGAATGACGTATTGCGTGCTCTTGGTCACTCTTTTTTTAGTACCGTTCGTATTAACTTTTACATCTTCTAGTCCATCTCCATATGAAACCGTATCGGATAAACCGTTATTAACAGTAATTCGTTCAGGAATCTCTTCCCACTTTACATGTGAAGATTTTAAAATAAAATTGGCCAAAATTTGACCCACATTGCAAGACATTACTTTTGAATGCAAGTCGTTCTTTTTGCAAATGTCTGGCTTTTCGTCAGTGAGGCTTAATTTACATTCTTCCAAATCCTGAGAGATTTTTAAAATGTCTCCAAAGTCGTAAGTTTCGTCGAGAATGATGACATTACCTTCTGCTTCATTTGGATCAAAGGCAACTTCGTGAGATTCCCAAAACATTTTAGATTCAAACTCAAGACTAGGTACCTTTGAGCTGTTTGCAGTGTCACACCACCAATAGTAATCGAAAGGTTTCTTCATATCCGCCGTTTTTCTTCTTCGAGTTGCTCCATTGTTGAGGTCAATAGCGGGAGAATTGAAAGTTTGGTCCTTTCTGCTACGAGATCGAGGCGTATAAGCACTACCAGAAGACACTGAAGAATTGTACGACTTGAAGCTTCTCCTCTGTCCGTTATTGTCCGAAGTAACATCTATAAACTTTTGCCCTCCTATCCCATTTGGAGCCATATTACCATATCTCAGCGAAGCTGTTAGAGAGTCTGGGTTCATAAGATATTGGTTATAAGAACTCATTTTCCCAGTCCATCCGTTTATACTCTGCCCGTCAACATCCAGTTCTCCTGTTCCGGTAACCACGCAATTTTCATCATTGTTTACGATACTGTAGTTTTTGTTCTTTTTATACGTTCTACTTCTCTTTGTAACAGAAGTGCCGTACTTGGAAGTTCTCAACCTCTTGTAGCTGTTGGTGCCATTACCTTCGCCATTGTTAGATCCCATAAAAGCTCGAGGGAATTTAATCATGTTTGGAGACAGAGAATTTACATTAATGCGATCATACACGTTATTATCCTGGATCTGATCAATACCGTAAAACATGTTTGTTCTAGAGTCGATTTTAATAAAAGGGGATTGATGCAGACCATGTTTTAGTTGAAGTAACAGTCCATCAATCTTGGAAGCTGCAGTCATCTTTTCTGTTTCACTATGTCCAG
Source organism: Coelogynopora nodosa (assembly GCA_034780555.1). NCBI lineage: Eukaryota > Metazoa > Platyhelminthes > Proseriata > Coelogynoporidae > Coelogynopora > Coelogynopora nodosa. The sequence goes on from JAUZND010056620.1 coordinate 8,699, forward strand.
TTAGATGTTTATACAAGCCACCATAACTGCTAAACAACATGTCACAGACTACACAGACCTTTTGTTCTACACTGTGAACCAAGCTGGCGTGTTGAGCTAAAATGTAACGACTCTTGAAATTGGCCACCTTGTCCGGTAAACAATAAGAACATGAAAAAATTTTCATATTTTCTTCGTGCTCAGCCACGTGTTTATCAAAAACTTTTTTAGAGAAAAAGACACTGCAACATATTTTACATGTAAGTTGCTTCAATTCGGGATGCTGTGTCCGTACATGCTTGCTAAATATCTGCCTCCCTTGAAAAACAATTTTGCACATTTCACAATTAAAATTATTAATATTGAAGCTGTGAAGATTGTCCTCTTTTCTCAGCGAATTTTGTTTTTTATTACAATGCTGTCTGTGATTAGACATGAAAAGAGCATTCCTGCATTTCATTTTCTTGCAAAATCTACATGTTAGCACTTTTCTAGAAGTGTAGTGACTTTTAACGTGATTTGAATACACACAATTGTGTTTTGTAGAAAAATTACACTCAAAACACACCATATCACTTTTTGTACTATGTGATGTTTTTTTGTGGTTATTCATGATGGATCGATATGAACATGAAAATTTGCAAAAATTACAAGAATACTTGTGGCTAATCATAGGTCTAAAAGATATATTTGTGATAATTTTTTTAAAAAAAGTTACTCAATTTTTTCGTTTATGTATTCCGTTTCAGGTGTTTGTGTAAGTTGAGAAAAATCTAGATTGAAAACATTGAAATTAAATTGAAATTTATTTTTTTACCCAAAAGACTTGAATCAATCTGTTCCAAATTCCCATCTGAATTGAGTCGATAATGACTCCCATCAAACTCAATAATGGCATTCCTGTCGGGTATTTCGATAGCCTTTAATCCGTCGCTCGTTTCTATATAGATTGTCTCTACCTGATCAGAAGCCTGTACGTCGTTTTGAGTCATACAAGTGTCTTGAACGACTTGCTGTGCATCGTTATCCACAATTTCAGCTTCCATGTGTTAATTTAGCTTTTAGATTGTCTAAATACTCTCACATTTAAAGATTAAACAAGACTATATATCATAGTTAAACAAACATGTAGAAAATTGTGTACATGTTTGAAATAGAAGCAATTGAACGTTGTAAGTTATAGCTTGTAGAATAATATTTAAAAATATACATTTTTGATTTTAATCACTATAATTTTAAAACTTGTAATATATTGCAATAGGGTTCTAAAAAAGTTAAAAGTTAAACGTTTCCATGAAGTTGAAACAAAAAGTGTATACAAAGTCGCGTGCAAGTTCGAATTACAAACTGAGATACTATACTGTCAATTGAAATTTTCAATGGCAAAAAGTGTAATTTAAAAAAATGAAAAATACATTTTAAATGCTAAATTAAAATTACAATATGGTCCTGCTTCCAGTCTATAAGGAGTATCGTACGTATTCGTCCACTAAAAATGCAAAACTTTTCAATAGAATTTTTAAAGTTAAAATTTAACTTTTGTTTCGTTCAATTTGTCCTGAGAACAAGCGATAATTTGAAAAAATAATAAAGTTTAGTTTATATTGATTTTGTTGAGTAAATAAAACTTTATTTATCAATTTATATGCGTCGCAACGAACTTTATTTTGTTAGTTTTGTTCACCATGTGAATTTCACATTGACAATTATAAATTAATCAATTTATAAATTAATTATAATTATCATTATTTAAAATTTTTTTTGTAGAATTTTCTACATGAATTTATTTTAACACACAACAAAACGACAAGGAACACGTGAAATAACAGGATCAATCATATAGTACAATATTTTCTCTTTTTCATTGAAAACAGCACTGCTTCAATATTCTTTAGCAAAACATTGGAACTAAAAATTTCCGGTTTTTCGGTAGTTGGTTTAATACTGGTAATTTCAGTTTTTATCTCCTCGATATCCCTTTTCAATTTAGCTCTTCTAAATAAACAATAAGACATTTTTTAAAAAAATTATAATAAAACCTATTCTGAAACCAGGTAATCACTTGAGTCGTGGACAAACTAAGATTTTTTGCAAGCTGGTCTCTATCATGCGGGGTGAGATATTTTTGATATAGAAATCGATATTCCAACTGGTTTATTTGATTAGTACTGAATGCTGTACGGCATTTCCTTCTCTTTTTCGTATAAAACTTCCCCGAATCTCGGTCCTTGTCGTCTAAAATATTTAAATGTTTAAATTTAAAAAATAATAAATAATAAAATTAAAAAATAAAAAAATGTATTGTCTCAATTTATCGCTGTATCATTTCATCACACTTGACATTTGTAATAAAATGTATCAAATTTGAATCAAATACAAATGTCCTGATGAATTCCATCATAAACCTTGTAATGGACACTTTTATATCACCAACTGGACAAATTAATCAATCCATTTAGACTAAATTTTACATTCTATTGATACAGATTAATCTCAAACGTCAACAATATTGTTTCATGCTCAAGGGAAAATGTATAATGTAATTATTCCGCAATGTATCATTATTTTTATTATTATATTAAACGGCTAGTAAAAATGAATTTTTTAAAAAAATATAAAAATTTTAAAAAGTGTAAAATTAAATGCGATAGTTTTTAAGTAAAATAATCGTGAAATAAATTTTATTTTAAAATTGAATTATGTAAAAAGTCAAAAATATTTAAAAAAATGGAATTATTGTTATAAATATTTCAATCATAAATTTATACCTGATATGAGTTTTCAATTGACGTAAAAAATTGATATATGCTTCGTGTCTACCCAATAGATAGAATCTATTTTAAAAATTACTTAAATTAGAGGCTTAATATTCCATAGCAAAATATCTAACATATTTTTTATTTTATGTCTAAAATGATTACAATTTTACAATTAAATATACAGAATCTATCACTTTATTGTATGCCCGATTTTTTGAAACTATTCGTGACTTGTTGCTATTCATAATAAAGGTGTAACACCTATTTCAATGAATATAACGTGAAAAAAAAGTTTTATAAAAAAAATTTATTTTGCTAACCTTACAAGTAAAAATATTTATTAATTTATTTTTTTTTGAAAAATATCGATTATTCTGTTTTTAATGTTTATCAAAAATTCTATAAACTAATAGTATTATTAATTTTACACGTGTTTCAAAATAAGACTTGTATTTATAAATAAATAATTTTTAAATTAAAAACAGCAGTAATTAATTTTTGTATAAACTTGCGTATACTAATGACAGTTGTAAATAGATTATTTAATTTAAATAGTGGAAATTTTTTCCAATTCATGAGGTCAATTTAGGTTAAATTTCTCTGAGTCGATTAAATTGTATAAAAAAGTCATTCCTAGTACCAGAACCCTGGGTTCTGAACCCATCATAATATTCATATTGATACAAATTTTTTAACAAACGAATAAATAAAATCTATAAATGTCGATAATAAAGTAATTAAATGTTTATTGTCGACTCTTTTTTTCAAAAAGTTGATATTTTGATGTATCATATATCATTGTGATATATGGTAGATGCTATATTTATGACAATTTTTCAATTACACAACTTATAAATAGCTGCTGGTTAATCGCAGAGTATAGTGTCACGACTTGTGTTTGAATAGCGTCAATGGAGTAAATTTTGTGGGTTGTATTCAATTATATTGTATTTTGACACCCGGTGTTTAATTTATAATGTTATTGATATCAATGATGTGTGAGCGGCTGTTGAGAAATTTTTCCGTTAAGATTTGAAAAAAATTAAACATAAAAATGCAAAAAAATGCAAAAATATAACATAAAAATGAAAAATGATTACCTTTATCGCCAATTTTGTAGTTCATGTCTAAAAGAGTATTCGAAGTGAGCTTAAATAGTTCGTTTAGAGAGCTGTTTCCTTCTTTATTTTCAGAGTTTACCAAATAGCTCTTATCACTCTGATTAATATTCTGAATCGTGTGTATTTTTCTTAATTTTTTTCTTTTTTCTCCGGGTATTTCAGGTAATTTTCTAGCACAGTTTATAATAGAAGCGCTTTTTGATCTGGTTAAAGTTTTCTCGTCTTTTTTCTCAAATCTTGTAAAACTGCACGAATTTGAACGTTGTTTTTTAAGTTGTTTTTTAGGTTGTTTTTTTAACTTTAACGCTTTTCTGGGAAAATGGTTTTCTAACGGTTTAATTTCACTCTCTTTTTTGTTTTCATTTTTATTTTCCTTTTCTTCCAAAATGTCCGATATAAAAAAGGATTTTGAACTCAAATTCCTTTTGCTTTTAATACTAGACTCGAAACTAAATGCAGGTACATTAGGATTAAAACATGTGTTGTTGAATGTCGCGTAAAGGTTCATAAACTGATCGACATTTTCCACAATGGGCAGAAATTTCATCATTGAATTTATCGAGTGTGTGGACTTTTTAACGTCAATGTTTACGAGATTGTTTATGCAAAAATTGGACGTTTCAGAATCGTGTTTTTTCATTTTTAAACTTAGAAAATGGATACAAAAATTTTCAAAGTGTGTTGTTACTTTTGTAAGTCTTTCAAGAAAGATAATTAAAAAAATAACTACTTATCAAATGTAGATAGGAATATTGTGAAATCATTTGTCTCGCTTGCATGCTAATTAAACGTTCCACTCAATATTATTAAATTAACAACGTTTATTAGTCAATTTATCTCATGTTCTACAAAAACTGACTTTTGTATTGAAATTCACCTCCTATTCATTGATTGGGTGCAGAAATACAATACAATTATATGAGTTGTTTTGAGCATAAATGCTGCTGATTATAATCAGTTTGCCGCATATTTTGTGCAGTCTATTGCAGTCCCGCCTTGGATTTCAAAATATTAAATATATTTTCAGTTTTAGAAGGGATATAATATATAATACATTTTATTTACAAGAGAATTTTTCCACTTTACAAGGCAGTAAATATCATGATTCATCATTCACAATCAAGAGTTAATTCCTGGCCAAGTTTTTATACAACTATAATCCTTCAAAACAGTTTATTTATCCATAAATTATTTACACGGGGACAGTAATGTGACACGGAATCATTGAAAAAATTGATTAATATTGTTGATTTTAAGACAGGCAGTTCCGTGTAATTGCTCGATATAATCGACATAAATTACAACACAAATTTTTCAATAAAGAAAATTTCATTAAATGAATTTGTAGCACAACTCGCTCACAAGGAAAATAAATTGCACATTAATTAAATAGTTATATTAAATAAATTAATATAATAAATAGTTCTATTAAACACTTTAATTAAAGTTAATTACCAAATTAATCCATTTCTTTCCATTTCATGCTCGATATTATACATTCAATTTGAATTTAATTTTAAATTTATAATTTGTAAATGATTGAATAAATGAATTTCACTGATTAAAAAAAGGCGCGTGTTTGCCAGGTCTAACGACAGTTTTTTTGTTTATTGTTAATCATTTCGTGGGTTTAAATTTGTGAATAAATAAAGTTTCAATGATTCAAGTTTCACAATTTCAATATTATTTGTACATTCGATGTTTTTTATTATCGCTCATTTAAAAGTTGAAAGTAGGACCTATTTATTGAAATTCTAATTTGAATGGTATTTCAAGAAAAGGCGTTTAATTGAGGGGTAGTTACAGTTTCTTATTTTTTGACATAAAAAAGGTTTATTCACATGAATTTTATAAAATGTTTTTTTAATGTTTTTTGAAATATTTTTTGATAATTTTTTAAAATTTTTTAAAATAACAATTATAAGTAGATGAGCAATGCTTTGCCATGTACCTGATCAAATTGCGAAATCCGAATCAAACAAACTGTCACATTTATATAATTTATTATGCGTATAATATTTTTTATAATTTAAAAAATAATTAATGCTTAAAAGTTCCAAGTTAGAACTGTTATTTGTTAGATTAACGTTTAACCGTCATAGTTTATCACTGTTTAAAGTCGCAACTTTTGACAATAAAAATAGATATATATAAAAATAATTATTTTTATTATTATAATCTTTTTATAATAATTATTATTATAATTTATTATAATTTTATAATCAACTGGGACTCTTTTGCACAATTGTGGAATCAGCAGAGCAAGGTTTTTACCAGTTTTGGTGCAGAAATTGTAATATTACGGAAATATTAATCCTTAATCGATGAAAAATAGGCTACTATTTAGAATGTCATTTTTTTGAAAATATATTTTTTAAAACTGAAAAAAATTCTGAAAATTATTATAAATTTATACATTTTTTTCAGTTTTAAAAAATTTAAATTTTACCCTCAAATCGCACCATGGTGACGATATAAAGACTCAAATTGAAACATAACCTTCTTTCAAAATTATAGTTTAACAATGTTCTCATTTATATTCGTTTATGATAGAATTTATCGATTATCCGTTTTAATTGGTTGTTAATTTCCAACTAAATTATCAAATTTAAAATGTCATTTTTCATTTTTTCGATATCAATGAATACATAAAAAAATAAAAATGCAACACGTACAACCATTGTCTCGAAACAGTATAAGTTTTAACGTTAATCAAAAACAAGACGTTGACTTTCTACTACCTACAGGGGTTATAATAGTTTTGAACGTGTCATATTCCACTACATTAGCTCAAACAAAAACAAATCTTTGGAAACAGGCGGAAAACTACCCTCTTTTTTCTCTACTTCTTCCTTCAGATTATTACATTTTCAAAAGCATAACTCAGGATTACAGAGTTTGTGAGTTTTATGACGAAGGAGTTACGTTTGGACAACTAAATTTATTTCAACCATTTTTGAAATTGATAAAACCTTCTGATCAAAGAGATGCAGAGTCACTGGATTATGTTTTATCCAGTTTAATGGGCATTGCTCCTATTAACGTTAAAAGCCTGTTGAATAGCAATCAAGTGTATGCATTCCAGGAACGTTTGTCCAAAGAGTTGATAAAATTAGTTCAAAACCGAGAATCCAACAAGTACAATCTGGCACTCTACGAATATCCTCAAGAAACTTGCATTTCTTGGACAATTTCACCTAGTGCCATCAAACGCGTGGATATGAGACAGATATTTGTTATTATTAGAATAATCATGCTGGATGGAAATCAGGACGAATATCTGATTGAATTGAAAAGAGACACGACGGCTTCCAGTTTAATATGTGACGTTATCAGAAGAAAAATTAAACATAGTGTGAAAATAACGGATAAACCTGCTTACGTAAATCAACACAAGGACACTTATGTTTTGAAAATTTGTGGATTGGACCAAATTTTACTTTTGGATGTTGCATTGTTGACTTATAAATATGTAGAAAACTGCATTTTAAACGAAAGAAAACCTATATTTATTCTTTTATCGCGGGATACTGTTTATGATCGAATTGTCAAAGAACCTCTGAATATGGTGTTTTCAGACACGTATTTTCAAAAAAATCGAATTATGATGGAGGAAGATGCCTGTAATTCAATTTTGGCAAAGCAAAAGGTTCCAATAATTGTCGAATCTCTACATGTAGTTAGTACTTTTAGAATTTTTGTAGATATAGCTACATATGTAGTGATGCCAGAGAATGGCAATATATTCATAAACTGTGGAATCTTTTGTGGTTCGTTGTTTCTCTGTGAAAATGTAAACACAACTCAAGTTTCCTCTTCGAATCCCAAATGGAAAGAATGGCTTAATTTTAATATAAAGGTCTGCGATTTATCTAGAAATGCCATTTTGTCAGTTTCTCTCATAGGCACCGTTCAAAAACAGAAAAAGCTTGTTGAAACGTTACTATCATGGATAAACATTCCCTTGTTTGACTATGAAGGAGATTTAATAATCGGAAAGAAAAATTTTAGCATGTGGAAAAACGATTCTTATTATATAGAAAAATTATTGAATTACGGCGGAATCACTGATGAAAATGGCGCCGCTGGATGTACAAATATTGAACTACTGTTTGAAGAATATTTTTCAAAGGTAATTTATCCTAAAAATGAAACTTTGAATGAACGTTTGGATAAAATAGACGCTGAGAATATGAATAGTTCTGATAAGGACGTGAATTTGTGTCAATTGATGGAAAAGAAAATAATATATGACAAGTTTAAAAATATTCTGAAACTGGATCAACTGGCGGATATTTCTGTTGCAGAATTGCAATCTCTCTGGCAAAAGAGGTATTATTTCATTGACAAACCAACGAGCTACCCTCGATTTTCAACATTCATAAACTGGTCCAATTACAACAATGTTTTTGAACTGTATGCTTTTTTCAGACAGGCTAAATGGGCCAATTTTGACGTTGCTTTAGAATTACTTGATGGAAGATTTGTGGATGAAAGATTAAGGAAATTTGCTGTGGATAGTCTACGAGAAAATGCCAATGACGAGGAATTGATTCTTTACATGATTCAATTGGTCCAAGCGTTGAAATCTGAAACGTACATAGACAACAACCTTGTTCAATTTTTATTGGAACGAGCAATATTGAATCAACGATTAGGCCACTGCTTTTATTGGAATTTGAGATCAGAAATTGACAATTGCGCCTTTGCCCAGAGATTTACTTTATATTTGGAGATTTATTGTCGTTATTGCGGGTCGTTTGCTCATAAACTAAAACGTCAAGTTCGAGCAATGGATATTCTGTCTAAAATATCTGGAAATATAAAATGCTATCGGGAAGATTTACAGGTGAGTCAATTGGTCGAGTTTATATCTGAACCGACAACCTCACAAGACATTTCTAATATTCTTTCCCCACTCAACATTACACATTCTATGGGAATGTTGATTAAAGAAAAGTGTAAGGTCATGTCTTCGAAAAAGAAGCCACTCTGGCTTGTTTGGTCTAATTCAGACTATCAATCGGAATCCTATCAAAGAGATTTTCGTATAATTTTCAAAAATGGAGACGATTTACGTCAAGATATGTTGACGTTGCAAATTTTATCTGTAATTGACGGAATTTGGAAATCTGAAGGTTTTGATATGAAATTGATACCTTACGGGTGCATTTCTATTGGAAAGGATCTTGGTATCATTGAAATTGTGAAAAATGCTACAACTGTGTTTTCGATTCAAAAAAACGACGTTCGAGATGCCATGCAAGTTAGAAATGTTGAATTACATAGATGGGTCAAGGACAACAACAAATCCAAACTAGACTATGATAAAGCTATTAAAAATTTTACATATTCTTGCGCTGGGTACTGTGTAGCAACGTTTATTTTGGGAATTGGTGATAGACACAATGACAACATCATGTTGACTAAAGACGGACATGTTTTTCACATAGATTTTGGCCATTTTCTTGATCACAGAAAAAAAAAATTTGGCATCAACAGGGAAAGAGTTCCGTTTGTACTGACGGAAGATTTTCTTCGAGTTATAGCCCGAGGTGCAGAGAACCCGGAACGATCAGATGAATTTAAACACTTTACCAAATTATGTGGATCAATTTACCTCATTTTAAGAAAACATGCAAGAAAAATTATCAATCTACTTATAATGATGCTTCCATGTGGAATTTCAGAACTTTCTTCAACGAATGATATACAATATGTGAGAAAAACAATGGCTATAGGTTTATCTGAGAAGGATGGTAATTTCGTATCAATTTTAATAATTTTTAATAATTTTTAATTTAAAACAGCTCTGACGTACTTTGAACAGCATTTGAGAGACGCGTACATGGAAGCTTGGACTACGAAGATTGACTGGTAAAAAAATATAATTTTTTTCATGATAATAATTTATTTATAAATAATTATTAATTCTATAGGTTTTTCCATTGGGCAAATCATTGATTACAGAATATTGTAGATATTATATTAAATTCCATTATTGTCGTGGAGTTTTTCAGTGGATATTTTTCTTTTGGTGTTTTTTCATAAATTCATAGACAATGTGACATCTTGATCTTTATATGAAGTTAGCTATGAGAAACATTGGTTTTTTTGTTACGGGTTCAATTTGAATCGATTGGTTGAAGCTGCTTTCTAGTATAATTGT
>JAUZND010056631.1:0-18725 GCA_034780555.1 Coelogynopora nodosa
TGGCTGTTTGAATAGTGTGTTGGTGATGACAAGTTCATTTTCTGCGCAGAAGTTGACCAGTTTTTGTCCATTGTCATGTAATTAATATGTATGTAATTAATAATCAAATAAAATTGAGTAAACAACTGTATAAGTCCATTTTCTTTACCTAATAACGATGAATTAATTTAAATGCAGTTGAATGCTCTACCACTGGGCTAGCCTACATCACCAATTTTGATCCTTTCGTAATATATAACTATAATTGTGCACACATTTCTCTGTTTCAATTACCTATCTCCCGGGTTATAAAAACATTGTCCAAATTTACTTAATTTGCTATATTTATTATGCAAATGCCATATATATTAAATTCACAATATTAGTATAATTTCTCCAATTTATAAGTTAATTAAAGGATATATCTGCAAGTAATACAAAATATATATTTACTACAAAACCGTTATCTGGTGGTTAGCAAATTAATTATTATAAATTCAAAAAAATAATTGCTCTTGAGAGATTTGAGAAAAATATAAAAACGTGAAAAAAAAGAGTCTCAGGGGGCACCCGGATTTGAACCAGGGACCTCTCGATCTGCAGTCGAATGCTCTACCACTGAGCTATACCCCCAGACAATTGCCATTGAAAGATCATTTCACAATTTTACATAGTGTAAATTTTATACCGTTATGAGTATATACCTTTAAATACCTCCCTACCAGTTAACATTGCGCGTGATATGTCGTTCTGTTGTTGTTGGCCGTCACCAATTGAAGTCTTAAAAAGAGTAATTGTTTTAATATTTAATAGTTAATTTAATGTTACGAGGTTAGACAGAAAATGCAGTTCAACGATATAAAATACAGTTCAAAGCTTTATAGAGAGTGCGCTATCGTGTTCTATGTGTTTTAATTTTTTCTTAATCACGTTTATGTATTTAAAATACTTAGGAACTTAATGTATCCTAATTCTGTGGCTCTGAACGCAGGCCATTTTTGATTATAAATATCAACACCTGCATATTTAAAGTTTTGCAAACAATTAAGTATATGTATCTTTAGATATGATTAGACATGCACAAATTCCCCAAATTTATAATACGAATATTCACGTAAAAATGGTAAAATTTTGAAAATGATCAATTGGATAGTTTGAGCCAAGTTACATTTGATTCAGTTATAACATTAAGTTTTACTTAAAGTTAAACTGATAGAAGCCCGACTTGTATACCTGCTTTTTATTTTTTAATCGACTGTAAAATTCGTGTCAAAAACATATCAATTTATTCTAAAAAAATCAAGAGTAGACAAACAGTCACATTTTTTGGTGTCGATGAGCTCAAACGGTTTATTGTTTTTGTATAAAATTTTCAATAATTATTCTACAGAAAAAACGGTGCAGCGTCCTCTATACAGAAATGATGTGCATAAAATATGTCTGAATTAATTCAATCTATGCAAATAATGTTTTTTTTAAATACTTAGGAGCATAGTCTGTCATATTTGAAATTTATTTTAGGTTAGAAATGTACTTTCTTTTATAGGTACATACAGTTTTGCTAATTATTTATAAAATAATTATTAAAAATAAATATTAATATGCATAATCTGATAAAAATGTTGATAATAATTGATAACATAACAATGAACCTATACATATACTACAATATTGTACTTTTTAAAGTGATTCTCTGGTCACGTATATATGGTGCATTGATATTGTGAACTTAAACTATTAGAATTAAACAAAATGGTGTAATGAAACACATAAATGGGGCACCGGGCTTTGAAATGGTGACCTCTCATTTTTCAGTCAAATGCCCGTCTCGGAACTAGGGGGAAGGGGAGCAAGGTAGCCTTATTATCTGAGCAAATTTAGCCTTTTCCTAACGGAACATGTATTTCATACATTGAATGTATATTTAATATTCAAGACACAAAAATTAAAACAACGTTCTTTTTGACTCTGGCCTATCCCAGAAAAAAATATATTGAATCCGAACTTTAATGCTTTGCCATTCAGCTATAAACCCAGATATATGTTTGATCATTTTACAATTTTATCAAAATATGTTTTACACATATTTGCGCAATATTTATTGTGTATTATAATACATGAAATAGGAACATAAAATCATCATCATATGTACTTTTCAATTTGTGATGTTAAAGGTTGGTAATTTATTTTATTATTGTAAATAGTGCGTGAATTAAACAAGACGTTAATTAAGACGTGAATAAGACGTGAATAAGACGTGAATTAACTGACGTCTTGTTTATAGTAATAGTAATGAACTCATTCTAAAGATTTTGTGGATAATATAAAGATGGAAAGTATAAAGCAAAGATAAAGTATTGAATTAATGTTAAAAAAAAGGTTTTATTAATCTTCGAAATGTGTAACACTTACATAGTAATACGGGTCAATCTATTTAATTGGAGAGTTTTAAAGAGCATATCGCTGTTAACAATTGAAGTGTTTTTTAGGTTAATCGAGAAGTTTACTTAAATTCTAAAACTTTTACTTATTGCTGTATTTTATGGTTGTAAAGTGTACACATTCACATACATTGTGTCAAATTTGTATCAAAATATTTAAATAAAAATGATATCTTTACTTACTTAATGAATAATGTATGTTCTATAGTGTTATCAAATAATTATATAACTATAATACTACATAAAACATTATTATGAAAGGTTTCTTAAATAAGGCATAAACGTATGTGAATACATTCGGATTACGCCTCTTTTTTCTGACAATTTAACTTGTAAATTGTGTCTTAGAAATTACTTTAATTACATTTCTTTTCTGTTTCAAATTGTGGAAACCTTTGAGGATTTATATCAAAAGTTTTTCCATGTATTCTTGACATTTACCTATTTGTTTATGAATATTTATTGACATGTAAAATTTGGTTGTATAATTTTGTATTAATAGTTTAATTTTTTTTTAAATGTATATGCAAGTTGCAATGCTATTTTTGTCTGTAAAATATAAATATAGGTTATCATATACGATCAAAAGCAATTGTAACACAGTAATAATCACAAAATTACATTAATTGTACACAGTAATCGTTACACGTTAAGCAATTAATTAAACCATTTTATAACTAAGAAAAGTATGACGAATGAAATATTGAACAACTATTACAGTGATTGAATATTTGCGCATGAAGTGTTTATAAATTGTATTTCTTCCTCTAATTTACAATGTTTTAAAACAAAGTATAACTATAACTGTTGCCACAGATTTTGAAAAATAAATTATAATTTTAGAAATTCCTAACGGTTTTATTGCGTTTATGAAGAATAAATACCAAAGTAATGGATTTTCTATTTACCTTTTAACTACTGCTTTTTTTCAAATATTTTCGGAATTCCGACACAAAAATATATCTAACCCATATATTATTAAAATTATATTTGATTTTCGGATTGATGGAAATTGATTGTATTAAATTGTTTTACTATAATGTATTATGTTCCGTACATGTTGATGGTGTATACAAAAAATTTAATTTGTAAATAGTAGACTACTTTAGATTATTATATTATTAAAAAACACTTACCTATGCAATATAGGCTTATTGATAGAACGTTAAACAAAGTTTTTGTTGCTACTTCAATTTAATATGCAGTATTTCTCTTTTATTAAATCCTGTATGGGGCATGTAGTGTAAAAAAATGTATCCATATATACAATAAAATGACAAAAACTGAATATACAATATATTAAAATTAATCAAGTGAGATTTGTACTATATGTTTTATTTAAATAACTGTACAGTTCAATATAGGCCATTTTTGCAAATTATTATTTAAAAAAATTAAATCTTAAGTAAATACAGAATTGCTCCAACTGATGTCAATACTTTTATTAATGACACTGACGACGACTAATATTCACTAAACTGACTAATATTTATGAAACTGTGTTGACCTGTGGGCCACTTAATATATATAAGTATAGTTTAGTTAATATTTGCCTTTGAAGTGATACATTATTTTAATTAAAATGTTTGATTTGTACTAAATGAACAATTCAATTGACTGTTTCAATTTGAATTCGATGAATTCGATCAATAAAGCAATATAAATAGGTTATTTTAATTAGAGGTCGTTCGTTGTATACATAATATATCCGCACTGTAATTTATGGCAGTTTAAATTGACGCAGGAGTTAGTTGCACTGTACACGATTAAATGTCTCCACTTCAAAGTATAGAACTGTATTGGCAACACAGATAAAAATGGTACAATTTTTCTAACATTAATGTAATATTTTATCACTAATATTTTCTCTAGTTATATCAAAAAGGCTTGCTAATCTTCAAATCCAATTATGGGAGTCGAGTGGGTATATAGTGCCATGTTGCATTAATAATCCAGTTTCTATAATTTGAAAAACACTTTTTTGTACCTGTATATAATATATATTTGGGCAGTATCTCATACTTCATTTCCTCTCTCTCTCTCTCTTCCTCTATCTCTCTCTTTCATTCTATATATATTAGTATTCAGACAGACCTAACCTCTGTACATGTGCATCTTGAATCTGTTTGCATAGCAGACTTGTCGTATTACGAAAAGACATAGTTCTATAGAACTAGTTTGTGAAATACTTGAAGGAATATCTCCCAGATCAAAGCGCGGCAACCTGTTTTCTATAGTGGTTCTCGGTCGGGAGGGAGGTTTGCCTTTCGTCCCAAAAAAAGTAAATTTTCCCGCACGTTATACTTATAATATACTCCAACAAAATATAGATTGCTATATATATATCGCTGAAGTGTGCGCACCTGTAAATATAGCGCAGGAGATGTTTAATAGATAACTGCATTTTATTATGACTAGCGCAGCCTCGGCTATATGCAGTGTGTGTAGTAAGTCAACTTTGGATCCAGACTAAGTATATCTTATAATACTGTCAGTAAGATACGGAAACTCACTTAATTATTGATGCTTAGTTTCAATAAATATACTCTATATGAACTATTACAATTTTGTGTCTTTGTGTAACAGTTACAAAATGGTACATGTGTGCCATACGATGTTATTATGGCTTATTACGAACAAAGCTCAACTTCTAATTATGTTGTACGGCCATTTGATTGGTTCATGGTCATATGACCGGAAAATGTTAGAATTGCTAATCAACAGTAAATCATTTTAATTAAATTTAAATGAATTTGTTTTAATATAACAATATTAAAAATTTAATGTTTTACGATGTGCCACGGTTCATTTACATTATATTTAGACTAGTGTCCCATTTAGTGAATGGGTTACAACATATTTAGAAAAAAAAAATAATAATTGTTTTTTTAAAGTTTAAAATATGCATTATAATTTGATATGGTTACCAATATATGGATGAGCTTTCGAAATATTCTTAACTTATTAGCAAGTATAAACTAGATAAGATAATTAAATTTTCGTTTTTAAATTATTAGAATATTTGCTAGCAATAGTTGTATGATCGACTTATGTATGACTAATTTTAAATAATTAATAGATATAGTCTGACTGCAATACTTCAATTTTAAAAACCCGGCTGATTTTGATACGTGTATATTTTCGGCAAAACACTTCTTCTAACTTATAAAAATGGCACAGTTATTTTTTGAAAATATTTATTTATATATAATATATAAATAAATTCGTTAAGAAAATGTAATTTAAATGTAACTTATGTAATTAAATGGTGAACAATATTCAAAAAAACATTCATCTATCTCTAAAAATGTTTAAATCTCGCTGACTGATATCGCAACATGAGCTGTCTTTTATGATTTCCATTTTTTAATTGATGTATACATGATTCCCTGTAAACTTACACAGTCACAGCTCCACTAAAAGGAAGCAATTTCAGTAACAAATAATACAGCTGTCAGAAACGTAATTCACCATTACGTTCACATTTCATTGTTTTTGAGAATAATAAATGCAAGTAAATGCCTGACTATCACGCAATATGCGCGGTACGGTATTCCAATTACAACGACGCATTTTCGACGCCCGATCTCAAAATAATATATAGAACTGACTGACTGTTAATTGTAGCTATGAATAATTTAGGTTATATATGTTTTGGTAGATTTAAAAAGTAAGAAAACTTGAATTATTCAATAAAAAGGTATAGTATAGCAATGCTAGCGCTAAAAACTACATTTATAATCGATTTTTGTAATCAAATTTAACTTTTTGCTATTATCATTGATCAAGTTGGACATTCTTTTTGTTGTCTAAATTAAGGTATCAATATTTTTTTGTCAAGCTGGTTTCGATGAAACATTCATTCTTCGCCGCGCGACAATGCGTCGCGTCGTGTAGCGCTTGGTGGGCATAGTAGGTCTTAACACACACTCAAATATACAATCGATATCAATCAATATCAATGTATCAAAACAATCGATGCCATAATTATCAACATACTAGTATTTGCATTGACATATATATATATCTATATTTCGTCGCGCGATGTCGTAGAAAAAGTTAAATAATTTCAACATCAGTTTCTTCGCGACGCGTCGCACTCAGTGTAAAACCGCTCATTGAAATGTATGTAATTAACTTTTTTGCGGAACGTCGCGTCGCGTCGCGCTTGGTGGGCATAAACTTTAACAAGTATTATGAGAAATTTGTGATATTTTTAACGATATTTGTTATCAATATTTGATCGATATAGCAATACTTTGCTGTGTTCTTGTTATTGATATCCTTGATATTATCGGGACAGGGCAGCCCAACACGACCCCATCCCAGTTATGTGACACCGTATACCAATGTGTACTTGTATTATGTAGTCTCGCTCCACACTTGTAGAGACGTAAGTATACAAGTTAGTATGCACCGCACGCGCGCATGCATTTGGTTGCCATGGTGAGTGATGTGGTAGCTGGTCATTTGAATTAATCAGGAAAGCAGTGCCGTATTGTTGTTGTGTCCTCAGCACTGCTCAGGCTTGATGCCTTATGAATTATAGATGCAGAATGTACAGCCTAGCGGTGGCAGCAGCAGCAGTGGCAGCAGCAAGAGGTATTCAGGAACATCCCGGTTTTAGGCGGCTATATAGTGCAATCCGGTATAATCGGAAAGAAGGCGGTAACTAAAGGATTTTATCGGTTAATTTTTGTAGCAGAAATGCTGTCTGAACCTTTTTTTAAAGTTTTAATCTGTGTCTTTTTATACCATATTTTCTTTGCCCAGGAGTTTTTAAAATTGTTCTAAAAGTATATAGTCTGTTCAGCCGAAATAGAAAATATTACTGATGCATTAGTTAGATGATAGAATAATAATAAATTTTACATAACATTGTAATCTGCCTCAAAGGAATGATTTATTCAACTCATGTTATTTATATGTTTGATTACGCAAGTTTTGATGTTGCCTTTATTATAATTACTAAATTAATGTTATCTACCTTTTCAAATGATTATTGTGTTGTTAAAAAAATGTAATAAATAAATATAGATCATTCGAGGCTGGAAGGCCCCACTTGGGAGGTTAGAGTTTGAAAGAAGTGACTTTTCAAGATTGATGAAACCATATTGAAGTAAGGCTTTAATCCGATTAATTATTTTTTATTGTAGATAAAGTAATTTCTCAGCCACTATTTCTATTCACATTACATCTCTAAACTATTTACTTAGTTGGTATGGAGTATTATTGACTCCTAAAATGCATCTGTTTCTCTAATTGAACTACTTTTGAAAAGTTAAAAATACGTTTATTATTATTATTATTATACATTTTAATTACTTAAACATGTTTTTTTGAAAATATATTTAAACATATTACATTGTAGGAATATTTTATAAAAATATATCATTTTAGTTATATATGGAATCAAAATTTATATAATATATTTGTTACAAATACATCGGTTTTCATCAAATATTGGGACAGTGTACATTGTATATCGTTATCCATTTGTATATATATACAGTGCAATTTAATAGAAATATTAATTACTTTTAGTGTAGTTGTTAATTTTGTTTTTTAATTTGCATCACGTGGATTTATGGTTTTAATAATTTTATTTTAGACCTATGCGTGATAATCCCGCTGCAGACTTATATATATATATATTTTTTTGCGGTTGGGACTTAAATCTGGGATGAAAATCAGAGAAATTGTACCTATATATATTTTCAAGGTCGTCAATGAAAAAGTAGCTAAGATAAACAAATGAAATAAACAAATTTAATTAATTATAACATTTTGAATGAATGTTTTTCCTTTTTTTAGTATTATCGTATTACTTTAGCACCTTATAATTATTCTTATCTATACTGTAGTTCTGTAAATGAATGTCATCTAACTCATTTCTTATGTTGTGCTGTTTATGGAGGTCATCCAGGTCATCATCAAGCTAATCTCTTCTGTTGTGCTTTAAATGAATGTCATCAAGCTTATCTCTTCTGTTGTGCTGTTTATGGAGGTCGTCAAGGTCATCATCAAGTTTTTCTCTTCTGTTGTGCTGTTTATGAAGGTCATCTAGATCATCATCAAGCTCATTTATTCTGTTGTGCTGTGAATGAAGGTCATCGAGGTAATCATCAAGCTCATCTCTTCTGTTGTGCTGTTTATGAAAGTCATCAAGGTCATCATCAAGGTCATCTCTTCTGTTGTGCTGTTTATGAAGGTCATCAAGGTCATCATCAAGCTCATCTCTTTTGTTGTGCTGTCAAGGTCATCACTAAGCTCATCTATTATGTTGTGTTGTTTATGAAGGTCATCAAGCTCATCTCTTCTGTTGTATTGTTTATGAAGGTCATCACTAAGCTCATCTATTCTGTTGTGTTGTTTATGAAGGTCATCAAGCTCATCTCTTCTGTTGTGTTGTTTATGAAGGTCATCAAGCTCATCTCTTCTGTTGTATTGTTTATGAAGGTCATCAAGCTCATCTCTTCTGTTGTATTGTTAATAAACAATTCATATCATATGAAGGTCATCAAGCTCATCTCTTCTGTTGTGCTGTAAATTAATGTCATCAAGGTCATTATCAAGCGTTTTCTTCTGTTTTGCTGTTTATGAAGGTCATCAAGGTCATCTCTTTTGTTGTGCTGTAAATGAAGTTCATCAAGGTCATTATCAAGCGCATGTCTACTTTTGTGCTGTTTATGAAGGTGCGGTCATCACCAAATAATTCAGAAAGGATTCCTTTACCCTTAACAAACAAATCTACATGCAATTCATATATATATATACATTGATATAATAAATATTACATTAATAATATACATTCATCATAGTTGATATATATTATCTTAATTTATTATAACAAATACTCGTCTATTTAAGTTAGATTACTTATCGCTATATTTAATATAATCCATACTATCCTTTCATATACATATCTATCCGAAAACAAATAGTTAATTTATTTATCGTTAATAATATGCAAATTTTGCAGTCTCCTTTTATTTAAGACTAAAGGTTCTTGTCGCTCATTATATATTATTTGGTCATCACTGATTTCTTCCAAGAAATATCTTCATTTATATAAAATTTATCTATATTCCATTTTTCGCTTATATATACTAGTCTATAGTCGTACATACGTGTACAGGTCAATATACGAAACACCAACATATAATGTTATAGGGCAAGAGAATTATTCATAATGTGAAAAATATAGCATAGTTGGAGTCATTTGAACTCGCATTACGAACTGGAATTTGATACATTCTCTGCGGTGAAGATCACAAAATAAAAAATCAGAAAGAGAGGAAGCGAACAAAGTTCAGTAAAGAAGGGAGAGCGGGGGGAAATCTGTTCCAAATTATAAATAGTAATTTATTAATGGTTAGATGCTGTCTATACAGTTAAGGTTTACAGCGAGTTGTGCAGATAAACATATTATTTTCCCCACAGAGATGTGTTATACAGTTAACACCAACACGACCAATTATCTCCGCCATCGCTGGAATCATCCGTGAATTGGCGGCGGAGGATAGAGAGAGGATCTCTCCTCTTAGTTTAGGAGAGGAGGTCGGGGAAATCCTCCCAATTACCGAGATGACACCAGATCAATGTAGATCTCACAATGCCAATTTTAAAGTCACCACGATTTAGTTTAGTGTCGGTTCTCCATGTTCTTGAAATATATATTTCCCAGATAGGAAGCTTGTAATTAAGGCGGAAATGTTGATATACATTTAATTTTGCTTTGTCTGTTTCGGGATATTGATGTGGATTATAGACTGTGTGGCATCATTTAAAAATATAATTTAATTTTTTACTTTTCATATATATATATATATGTATAAATTAATAAAATATATATAGATTTTTCCGTTTCATATATTTAAAAATATATACTCTTGTGAAATAATTTTTTTAAAGATAAGCAATGCATTATCTATACGATTTAAACAATAAAAAATCTTCTAAATATCTCAGATAATTTTTTTAATCAGTAATTTTTAAAATATAGAAGCCGCTATGTTGAATACTTTAATTGACAATTATAGGAATCGAGAAAAAAACTGATAAACAGGAACAAAACATGAATAATTCATTATTACATCATTTCTAGGATCAATTGTTCACTAATTAGCACTTTTTGTGACAAAATGTTTTATGTGAATTATACATTAAAATTAAAAGTAAACCAATTAAGCATAAATAATATTCTGTACGGCAAAATTAACAAGTAATAAATAAGTAACTGACGACTGGTCCAGTAATGGAACAGATTTAACGCATTTAATAACAGAAATGTAAATGAACTGAAGGTAATTTATATTTGATTATTTTTAGATAAACATTAAATAATGCAGCTTTTATATGGATACAATTCTATCAATGAAAGGTTAAGAATTCCAGCCAAACCGCGAAACATAATTAATTTATTGTTGCAGGTTTACGCACTCTCATTCACTGTGTATATTGTGTAAGTGGATGAAATGTAATTATTAGATATACAATTAGAATAATTCAAGTTATAGTTGGGATAGAGTCGGGACAAGTGATATAAACACTATCTTCGAAGACATGTTGAATGCGCAATATTTGTAATTAAGTAGAAACCAAAACAATTGAATGGTATTAAAATGCTACAAATACTGTATAGAAGAACACAGAAATAGCTAAGAAAAAATTGACTGAAGAAAATCGAGTAGGATTTAGAGAACTAATCAACAAAATCGAAAAAAACTCGCCAGCTATATATTGCTTTAATGTGAAATGAATAATTCGAATATTATGAAAACATTCTTTACACCTTTATGTTATACGATGAGTGATATTCGGTGTGTTGTTTATAATTGAATGAAGAACCTAACCTGGGGACCGGATTATTCGATGGCTGGACGAAGTTTAAAGTGAAACATCTCCTAACCGTTCAATACGGACTTGCCCGGCCTCGGTTTATAAAGTTATTTTAAATATCCAATGTGGAATATTTAACAAAAAACGAATAATTTTACTAACATAATGTTTGTGTTTTTTATGAGCAAAAATGTTGTTAAAAATGTATTATATAAATATTAATAAATAAAACCAAACTCACGATTACATAACTTGTTATCGAAATTTCTTTATAAATATTCTTAAAGCTTGACGGCTAATGTTCGTAATATTTATCAGTTTAATTGTGACATTTTTAGCTCAATAAGTATTCTATTTAGTAATGTTTTATTTAGTATTTAGTACTATTTTAGATAACTTTATTTGATAGCTGTTAGTTAAAATAATTCAACAACAAATGCAAAAATAAAAAATGCTTTATCACAATTTCATTTTCAAACGTGTTGCATCAATTTCGCATTTTTTGTCACTGTTGTTGCAAATATTACTTACCTTAATAGAACAACTCATAACATTTAACTACTTCTCAAAAATCCAGCTCTTAAAACGTTTACAATCTCTTCTTGACACTACACAATATTTGTCAACTAATGTAGGAAACCAGGAGGTATATACAATAGATAGCCCTGGCTCAAGACAATACCACAACGCGTCTTCTCCTATAATATGTCTTATCACTTTTAATATTTGAGGCAGATGTTGTGTCACATGGAAACATTAATATATTATAAAAGAAGGCACCAAAAAAAGGGTCTAATCTATTCGGTAAGAGATAATGTCTCTAGCTAGCTCTAATTTGT
Source organism: Coelogynopora nodosa (assembly GCA_034780555.1). Classification (NCBI taxonomy): domain Eukaryota; kingdom Metazoa; phylum Platyhelminthes; order Proseriata; family Coelogynoporidae; genus Coelogynopora; species Coelogynopora nodosa. The sequence goes on from JAUZND010056631.1 coordinate 12,101, forward strand.
GACTGAGCTGCTAATTTATGGTGTCACTTCACCCCCCTGTATATAAATGCGATCACTCAGTCAGCAGCTCTTCTTTTCTTCCAGAAGGAGTCAAATCTGTGCTGCGGTTTAATGCTCTGCTGTTTCTCGGAACAACTACACTTAATTATAACTAATACTAAATCAATACTATATCACATTATCTGAGCGGAGTTGTTTGTGTTTTTGGTTTGGTTATTCTCATACATTTCGGTCGGGAAGTTGGGAGTGTTGTTCGGGATGGTTGGGGGGGGGTAAGGCCGTAAGGGGGTGTGAGTCCCTTACGTTGTTGCCCAATTTATTGACGAAACAATAATCTTCATCGGTCTAATTATACTGCAGAGCAGACCTTGTGATAGTTTAATTTTTGTTGTTGAATAGGGAATCAGTTTAGCGAGATTTTTTTTAATTAACAAATAGTGATGGCAACTCGTTACAGGCTACTGTTTTCTCTTCGATAATGGTAACACATCAAGGAGCGCAGCCATAAATTAGCTTAATGCCATCATATCATATACATACCCATAAGTTTTGAAGGGCTAGAGGTCGAACATAATTGTTGTGAGTTAATTGTTGAAGTATTTTAACCCTGTTTCGTTATGGGCATTGTCAGATCTATGTTTTTATATTACATATTTTATTAAATATTCAATTATGAATTATGAATTATTCAAATATCGTTAACTTTTAAGCTCGTCTATTTTCAGAGGAGTTGACCATATATGACGTTTATGTTTGACTTGTATGTATGGAGCATTATACAAGGCATGAATTTAAATATATAAATTAAACAAATTAATATACATATAATAAATTGAAATGTCATTTAGTTTTGTATAAAGTCATATTTAAATCGCACGAAATGATTCTTAAGTTTATTAAATTTTAATTTTTTGTATAATTATATAATATATATATATATATATTTATATATATTATTTGTATAATTAAATGTTTCGTTTATAAATGGAGCAATTTTTTACTTTCTATTATGTTTACTAATATATTTTTATAAATTAGAAAATTTATTTATTTATATAATATATATGTATATATATTAGTAAAATATCTGGGAACATGAGAATATTATCAAAATGTTATGATATATAGCAGAAATCAACTAACGTTACAACTACATGAGCGTTTTCATTAAAAAATAAAATACTAATTATTTTTCTTTGCAGGATTTTACACAAAAAATTAAAATACTAAGTAATAAAAATATGCAGAAACATAATTTGTTTTGCACATTCTATCGATTAGGTTTTATTTAATGGTATGAAGGTTCTTTATAGTATAATAATCTATTTATGTATATTATATACATATAATATTTGTTTCAAGATACTACAACAAATTATGTCTTTATTAATATAATATTATTGATGAAAAGTATAATTATAAATACTTTTTTTAATCTCTACATCTAATGTATGTTTCTTCTTTTTAGTCACTAAATATAATATAGAAACAAATATTTACTAAATTTCCTTATACAGATGAATTCTTTAAATATATTGATTATTTCCCAGCTAAAAATGTAGACCGTTTGATTTATAGGAAAGTTTATGAACTGGTTATTTAAGTGCATATACATATTTTAAATCTATGATATTAGCACTTTAAATAGTTAACACAAATTCAAAAGTGTTCCGTATGTAGCGCCCATTCCACACATATTATTGCGCGGCACGAAGAAGGCAATATTGTTGAAATGGTATAGTGGGTCTGATGTTTTCGTAATAATTTTGCTAACTTAATTTGTCAATTATTGTAATGTTTATTATTATGATACATTGAAACGCATAAAATAAGTGAAAATCAATAGGAATAATAATTAGTGACCATACAATTAGGTTTCAGTAACTCATCATTATTTTAAATTAAATGCAGGAAAACCAGACACAAGACAACATTATAAACTGCTTAAGTGTAATCGATTTTAAGCAATAAACTACTTTTAGGACAAAGTTATACCGTTAGTACAAGGAACAGTGTCTTTTCAAGTTATAGTTAAACATAATAACTGTTACAGTTTCTTCCTATAAAACGGCCCTGCTTTTGTTATGGAATTAATTATTTAAATTAATAATCAATATATTTTTATTTAACCTTAATTATTTCAAAATGAAAATTTTAACGTTTTTTTAATTTTTTGGACTATTTATATTTTTATTATTTAGGCTCATATATTATGTGAAAATATTTTTTTTTAAATTTGAAAATATTTAAAAAATGTTTTATTTCTTTATGTATATAGGGTATTTATATAATTTTCGTGTACTTATTTATAAAATTAATTGGAACCATCAATCAGGCTAAATCAGCTCACTAGATAGAAAGAAAATAAATAAATAATAAAATATAAATCAAAAGAAAGGGTAACTATATAACAAAGAAAACCGACAAAAAAGATACACAAAAGGCAAAGGAGAGGAATTTAATCCATAAATATTGGATTATTTATAAACAAATAACCATGTAAATTGATGCATTATGTATTTAAACATATTTATATTTATATTTCATTAAATTAATTATTTGTTTGACAATTTATATACATATATGGTTTAGACCTAAATTTTAACTATATTTTGCTATAATAATTTTAACAAATGTAACAGTTTTTTTTTTGGAAAAACTTACGTTTATAAAAATCATAAAATATACAATATAGTATTTCACAGTTTAGCGGAAGTCTAATCAACCTAGACACCATCTATATTTGAAAATAGTATATTTTACAGGTGTTATGTGTTACTAATGATTATGACAATCAATTTGAATAATACGTGTAATATATATAATTGATAAAGACTCAAATATAGTCAGTGATAGAATTGTCAATTTATTTGAATTTTAATCTTAAAACGACCGATAAGCAACTATTCTTGATGATTGTAAAAAAAAATAAGTTACTATTACATTCATGCGCAAAAGAATGTAATAACACGCACATAACGATTAGAAGTAGTGATTGGCAATGTCAGCGCAAGCTGTATACATACTATTTTGATTGATAATATAACATTAAAACTTGAATAGTATTGAAACTCTAGTCAATTTAATGAACTGCATTCTCTTCTTGCTGTTATCTATTTTAACTATTTTAGAACTTAAAAATCCTATTACAAAATATGCTGAAAATGTTCTACTACTACATTACTACCATTACTAACATTACTTCGAGTCTTTTTGAGCAAAAACTAAGACATAATAACGAAATTATTTCCACAAATATTAAAGCCAGAACCAAATTGACTCACAATTAACTTGAAGTCACCAGTGTCTCCTTTATATACGAGCGTTGACATAAATAGCTGATGGGGCGATGTTTCACACAACTATCTCACCGAACTACAGCCCCAACGGACTGATTCAGGGAGTGATTATTTAATTACGACGGGGACAAGATTAGCATCGAAAATTTGTTGATGGTCGGTGGTAGAAGATTATATGATGCGATGGACAAAACTTTTTGGGATCACAAGGGAATATTTTTCCCCGATCCAGAAATGTGTCGCTAAAAGCAAATTGACTATAATGAACGGGTTGTTTTGACAGATTATCTCTCAGCCGACAGAATATTATAATCATTTAAGTCGAAACACATATTGTCACACGATTGTATATTTTGTATATACGTTGTTATAGTTGTTATAGTGAAGGGACAAATTCGATTTGTATATATTAATATATTATATGTTGATCATAACATTTGAGGCGATGGTGGTGATCAGGTTTTAAATAAGTTGGTAACAAAGAAAAAGCATTGTTGAATTTTTTTTCTTTCTCTATTAAATGTCATCATGAATTAATTATTTTTTTCTTGTAAGTTAATATTGTATAAATTGTGTTTGACTGTAAATAATGATTATATGTAACAAAAATTATTTAATAAATTAATACTGTTTTGTTAAGTTCATAGTATGTGATGTTCTATAGAAAATTTAATATTGTGTCATTTAATTGGTGAATCTGTTTTGATATATATATATATATATATATATATAACTCAAAACTATTAGACAAGTTTGAATTTTATGTATGAACTTATTTCGTGTTTATTTTAATAAATGTTAATACATTATAAGTATCGATTTAAACTGTTGTATATAACTCATAGTTATAATTTTTTTTTAATTAAAAAATATTCTTAACATTTATTTTTACAAATATTTATTAAAAATCGCATAAAATATTTCAGATTTTAATATAACACATATGTAAATCTGTAGAGTTTTAGGCACATGACAATGTAGTATTTTTGAAATGTAAAATGTAACATTTAAAACGGAACAATTCTTTAGTTTAAAGTTCTACTAATGCCTCCTTATAAGACACCATCAAAAAAGTAAACCACCTTTATAGATGATAAAGCATAACTAATATACACGAGTATCCAGAGATTTGTTACTTTCATGTTTGGCAAGATTATTAAATTTTTATGCGCAAAACAGTTTACTATAATAACTATGTGAAACATTGTATTTAAAACCGATGTGGAAAGATGTTTCAATAAAAATAATAAAGAATATTTATTGAGAGAATGATATACTTATGAAGTATAAAAGATATTTCATAATAACAGTCTAAAATATATTTGTTTTTCTTCTTACTTACTTTTCTCAAATATTAAAATTAAAAAAAAAAAACTTTTTTAAAGTGGAATTGTAAATAATCTTGTTTAAAATTCGACAAATTGTTTGCTTTTACACATTTACACGTTACAAATTTACAAATTACAAATCTACAAATTTCACACGTTACTTATAGATATGTCGTTTTTATTTTTTAATTTTGAATTAACGGATTTTTGTTAAAAGTCGTATACGAATACGAAAATAATGTTTTGATAAAAAATACATTTAGGACAGTTTTTCTTCAATTATATTGTATATTATACAAAGTAGATATCTAAATAATTCATATATTAAATTAACCTTTATATTTATATCAGGCGAACTAAATGAACTCATGACCTATATTTTCATAAAATCATTTTCTACACGAATTCTAAAAAAAAAACATCATCTATTATAAATCCACAGGTAAAAAAGCCACCCACAAGGAACCACAAACCACAATTATCAACAATGAACCAAAATGTATCAATTAATCACAGTTATTAACACCTATGTATTGCAATTGGTTTCTTCAAGAAATGATTGTCCTGACAGAATACTTAAACAAAAAATTGCTAAAAATCAACTGATTTGGGGGAATAATTGCTACCATTGTATATTATGAGAAGAGAAACACACATTACATTCTTGATTGTAGAAGTTAACGAACATCTCATTTGATATCACGGCTATTATTAAACGATACTAATAATACGGTTGCTAGTATCCATACTAACACCAAGCAAATAAAAGGCATCGATGACAAATATAGCTCATAATTTACCAAACATATCATTACTGATTTAAATTAATAATTTATAATAGTTCTGATTGATCAAACAGTTACAAAACTCAGTTGGAACTATTTACATCAATCAATGATACTTTCGCCTCTACATATAATTTCCCTTTCTTCTTAACCTGAAGACACCAGCAATGGGAATGTGAGAAAAATAGGATTTAATAGCGGGAATATTGCCCCGAAAAAAAACACTTTATCTCTCAATGAACTTCAGCACGGATCTGTTGCCTGACTGATACTGCTGATTACAATTCAACTATGGCGGGCAAGTCTACTTAATAATATTTAAATACACCGTTATAACCACACCTATAGCTGATCCCTCAGAATTAGCATTACAATGGCTGGCAAACTGGCGATCCTATTCTCTGACAGCATCCCCTACTTATTGTTACAGCCGAGAGGACTAGGTTTATGACTTTTCCTGACATGGATGTTTTCTCCTGGATACTGTTCGCCACCCCTGGAATAGTTGGAAGAGTATAGACGCTATTCTCAAATCGGGCACTTTATATGGAGAACAGAAACACAAGAACCACGGAAATTGTCCTTCCTAAAAACAGCGGAAGTCCCCCACAACTGACGGTTTTGTTTTTGGTAGAAGAGAGTTCGAATTATTTTAAATAGCGTCGCCAGGGCATCTTGCAAGTCAACGTACAATATATGGTCAGCTTTCAACTATATAAAGATAAATTGAGATATAGAGAGAGAGAGAGAGAGAGAGAGAGAGAGAGAGAGAGAGAGGAAGGTGCCCAGCTTTTACCCGTAGTCTTAATCATAAAAGCCTTTTTAACCTTTCCAGATTTATGTTATTTTTGGATGTTTGGTTTATTGTGTTTTCACTTGTTGTCGCGTTTGATATTTTAAAGATTTTTTACAATTAATGAAATTCAAATTATTGGTTTGTCAATTATATATTTATTGTATAAGCAGTTTTATTGACGCTATTATAATTGTTATGGTTATTTTTTTAATATTTGTGTTTAACAAATTGTTATTGTTAAATCAATTTTTTATACAAATGTATTATCCCGATTTTTGCAGAATTTATCCAGAATTTATGCATGGTAAAATCTTCGATTTCTGTAAAAGCCGAAGTTATTCATTTTAAAATGAATAAAGTTTGCATGTATCTAAAATAATTAATAATAGTTATTGCAATATAGATAGATAGAGGGAG
>JAUZND010056642.1:0-18725 GCA_034780555.1 Coelogynopora nodosa
CCCTACTAATATGTAATCATTGAAACTATTATGTAATAAATATACATCATTCAGTCAGTGAATATGAAAAGATTTATAATTATTTTGAAACATAATAATTATAAAGCAGAGTAAATATCATCAAAAAAAATGTGTATATGAAGTTGTGACTAGGAGACACTTTTTACCAAGTAGGCCCTATGTATAATTATTTATTCAATTAGCAAAAATTAAAAAATGGTATATTATTATCAGGCAAGTCAGAGCATTTTAAAAAGTGGGGTCTGTTATAGTAATGGGACCTTGATCAAAATCTATTCTAGAATTATATAGCATAAGGTTTTTTTAAGTAGTATTAAATAATAATGATAGTTATACTTAATAATCCAATTAGATTTTTTTATGTATTTATAAAAAAAAATTATAATACAATTTTTTTTTTAATTGACACATGCACATTGCCATTGGCATAAGCCATAACTTATGCCATAAGCATCATATTTGTTAATTTTGATTCAAGTTTTAGTATGTTTAAAAAAAGTATGTATTAAAATAACATAGAAAAAAGGTGTATAAATTTATTGTGACTTCCTTATGTCTATGAATTCTGTCTATTTAATTCTCTTCTTTTTAATATAACCATTTTTTTAATAGGGGAAGTGCAATTTTTAGTAGCACCTAAAATATTATTACTTTTTTTCCTTAGTTACTTTTCAATTAGTTAGCACTATCATTCCACAAAATAACATGCCAAATGATATGGCAATACATTGATAGTAAATGAAATTTGCTTTTGAGAGAGAGTTCACTATTTATTATATTTGACACAGGAGGCATGAAAACATAAACCATTAAGATAAAAAGAAAACCCTACTGAAAAATTATGTAAACAAGTGGTACGTAAACATATTAATATGTAAAAATAATTTTAGAGTAGTTAAAAATACGCATATTTCAGATAAAAATGAATCTTACTTGTAGTTTTTGATCAGCGTAAAAAACGAGCAAATTTGCTCAATTATCACTGATATATCCTTTTGATTAATCGAATCATTTTCTATTAAGTTCTTTAAACAAGACTTAAAAAGAATTATCACTTTTTCTTTCGTATCAGACATAAACAAATTTATTTTTGATAAATCATCAGAAAGGTTCCGAAAATATAACAATAAAATACCCGCTTTAGTTCGTAATAGGAATACTTTAAACAAATATATATTTTTGAAAAATATTTTCCCATTTTTTCCAGATGTTGTGTTTGTATTAGATATAAACCTTGAGTAAAACAAGCCATTCTGTAATATGTTATTAGTATTTACTCCTACACGTGTGATAGTTTTAGTTTTAAAATTGCCCGTTGTCGTTAAAACCGAGTTTACCTGAACTAGGTGTTAGTTGTAAAATGTAAAATATAAATGTTGCTTAATAATTTGAAATAAAAATTATCCAAAAAACATATTACTATAATAATTATAGCTAACAGTTATTCACAAAATTTTTATAATTAACAGCACAACAGTATGTATTAGCCTACAATTGTACAATAATTTATGTAATTTTTAATTTGTTACTTTGTCATACATAATTGTTTGATATTCTACTTTTATTATATATAATTATGGTAAATTTGTATGAATATACGTCGAATCAGAATTGCCTATTATATTTTATATGTTTATAGTAACGTAAAAAATTAATTTATATTTAATTTTGTTATTAAAAGATTGTATATTTTGACTTTAAAATAATTTTTCAGACATATAAAACTATCTTTAAATCTAATTTTTTTGAAAACACGTACTTTTACAAGTTAACGTTACCATATACGCAGAATCAGGCGTTATTTGTGGGTTTGAAAACTAACACAAATGCTATCACTTGGAGAAACCAAATTTATAAAGTCAGCCAAGTTTTGAAAACGACTATAGAACATAAATCATTTAAATACCTGTATATTTTGTCGTATTTAAACTAAAAATTTTCAGAAGTTAATCTTTATGAAGTTCTTCAAATATGAACAAATTTTAAATACAAAAATGTAACCATAAAATATAATAAATGTATTGTGACATGTAAAAGAAATATATATGTTTACTTTTTTAAATACCTTTTTTTCAAAATTTTTAATTTTAGTTATACATATATATATTGTACGTGTTATTAATCCGACAAAAAACATTTTGATGAAACCACTGTTCATATATGTAATTAAGCAAGGAAATATAAAGTACCTTAATCATTGAATTATCTGACATTATTCTTTTTTAACAGGATTATAAAATAACTTCCACTAATTACAAATTATTATATGTTCCCATGAATTCGGTTATCATATTAGACCATATATACGACTTTCGTTTAATTTTGACATTTTCTTTAATAAGTATATTATAAACTTTTCTTCTTTAGAAAAAGGTTACAAATACTCTTAATTAGGACACACCGTCTAATAGTTTTAATGAATATAAATAAAACACAAAAATGTGAAAAATTTCCAAATTAATTATAAAGTTGTCTATTGTAAGACAATACATTACATTTAAAATGTAGATGTGTGGTTTTCTAATTAGTTGAATGCTAATGTACGAATCACCAAAGACGGTGTGTTGTTCAGCAAAGAAGCTTTGTTTTAAATATATACTCTGAGTAACCGACAAAATATTATGTACTGATGTGGTTTACGGAAAGCACATGTGTTAGGACATTTTATTTACTGCACTGTAACTGGTGAGATATACCTTTCCATGTTAGGCGATCAGTTAATGATGCAATTTCACAAAGCGCTTTAATAATCTTTGTATCGTTAATGGCGGAAAACAAATAAGGTTTCGAATGTCACTGTTTATAATTATTGAACGCATATACGTTGTATTATCTCTATGATACAATTATAACATAACACTTATTAAAATAACATATTTTTCGAATGTATGTATATATACATCAGAAAATGTTTTACTTAAAAGATATATCCAGACTTTTGGGTCACCCGTTGTTTGATTCGCCTACCTGTTTGTATACTTTAGTAAGCCCATTCTAATGATTTCTGGTTTTTAAAATATTGAGTCGGAAGGCCAATACATCAGAATCATCGTGATAGTTCTACCTCACTCTCGTATTACAATGTGAGTAGGAGATTCACATTAAACTAGGAAGTCCACTCTCCATAATGTTACATATTCAATTTTCTGGACTTAACATGAATTCATCTAGTAATTTAAGCACTTTCTCCTCTACGAATGTACGCGTAGCTATCGTCATTGTCATCCTGCCAGTCAAATATTGTCGCAATAATTATCTCTTTGTAAGTTTAAAAAAATATCAAATAGTTCTGGTGTCATATTGCAAGTATATATTATCAACATTTACCTAATTTACGAAGTACAGACATTTAACCCTTCATCGGTGGAGGGGGTGGCCGTATACTAATCGTTTCTTCAAATAAATGAAGTTTTTAATTGAATGATGTAATGTATGACCCTGATATTTTTACTCAGTGGTTAAAATCTTACTAAAAACTATAATTTCGAATATTTAACATACCAGAGAAAATGGTGATCAATTTTATTGAACTATTTTATACTTCCCCCTCGGGTTTATTTACTTGCCGGTGATATTAGGAGCAAATACTTGCAACGTCAGTAGAGACAATAAGTTTATGGTAAAATATATACATTTAACTTTAAAATAACCAACAATTTTAAATATTACTCAGATAGCATCTATACTACATATAGCTTATTTATATAAGTAGTCTAATAATAAAAATATACCACTACATTGTATTATAGATCTCGTGATTTGGAATCAGATGGAAAAAATCAAGTCAATTGGTTGCATTGATAAAAAGTTATAGCATATATGGTTATTTTCCAATAGTTTTTCGAAACTGGAGTTTATTCAATTAATACTATTTGATAATTTTTTTAATAAAAAAGCTCGACAAATCTTTAGAAGGTATCTGTATACCATATTTCAGGTTAATCGGATGATAGGAAATTTGTTTTTCAAATCATACAAAATATGTCCATGCACGAATGTTACTAATGAATATTATGTATGATTTGTACAGGAATTGTAAAGACAACATGATTTCACACGCCAATGTAGTCATCCTTCACAACAATGCTCGCATTCAAATGTTCAGAATTGATAGAAAACATTTTAATTATTCTAAAAGTCACACGTGCGTGGGCTAAGATAAGATAACAATAACAAAAATCGAAATTCATCAGACCATTACATTTGTAACTGGCTGGAGTAATAAATCAGTATATTTGAAAAACAATTGAAAGGAATAAATTCTTTCGTCATAAAATCTTTAACGAAACATAATGTTGACAATAATCTTGATTCATTAAACAAAACTCAAACATGAAAACCTTTACAGAGAAAGAAGGTCGGTAAAGAATGAAGTTAGAATGAAAGTAAAGAATGAAAGTAAAGAATTAAGGTAAAGAATGAGGGTAAAGAATGAGGGTAAAGAATGAGGGTAAAGAATGAGGGTAAAGAATGAGGGTAAATAATAAAGGTAAATAATGTAAAGAAGGTAAACAATAGAATAAACATTGCAATAAATTGAACACGAAGTATGGAAACACAGAAGGATGTCAATTGCCCTTCATACTGTGGAACATTTTGAGCGTATTGAAGGAGTGGTTCCCAGAGGACCCTCCCCCACCGCGAAAGGCGGCCGGCTGAGACATCTGAACAAACGGGGACAGAATACTGGACCCCGTGGACAGGGCACTCTGGGGCACCGCCCTCCTCACCCCCCCTCCCATCAGTGCATAGGCATTGCCAGGACTACTGCCGTAGGTGGAGTCAGGCGAGGCACGAGAGAGGAACCCGTGGTGGAAGTTGGCCGGGGGTTGCGGCGGGTGGCCGGAACTGCGGTGCTGGCTGTGTGGCCTCGGGGGGAGCATGTTGGTGTGAGCGGTCATGCGGGGGAGGGGGGAGGTGCGCGGGGGAGGTCCTGGCTCCTGGAGACGCTGAACTTCGGACTTGAGGTGGTGGAGCTGCTGTGTGTTGGCGATCAACTTCTCGCGGAGCTCTTCACACTCTTTCGATATCTTTGTCGGGTTAGTTGAATGTTTTAGGAGAGATGAGGTGAGATGTACAGATGAATGTGGTGATAGTTTATAATCTTCAATCACAACAAGATGAAATGGTGCACATTTTTTGTAAGAAAATATTTAACTGTAGTTTCAAATAGATATGCTACGTGTATCTATCCTGCATACAATTAACGTTTTTTCAATGTAATGCAAGATTATAACAAAAATGATTATAATCAGACCATTTGTATATTTTATTTTTAACAAACGAAACAGAAGATAATTTCTGCTTTAAAAATTCAGATCGACGTGTTTTTAGAAAGTAAAATAATAAATATTTTTTACGTAACGCGTAAAACAATTAGAATTACAATATTTAAATATGCACTCAACAAGAACTTATATTATTATATTTTAAAATGTAACCGTATTTAGGATATTCAACAAAATGATTCTCACACATATTTCCAAATAAGCTGTTTGTAGTAAATGTATATATATTGATTTTCCCCGAAATCAATGAATGATATATATGGGCCTATCTAATTAAACTATAGGCAAATAGATATATAATCAATAAAATAGTTAAAGCTTGAATTGAGCCTTTTAGTATTGATTACTTTGTTTAAACGGAAACAATACTACTGGTCGATTGAAAAACTAAAGTTAGATTTTGTTAAAAAGGTTACTTCAGCTTCTTTTTTATCCAAAGTGAATAGAAACATTTAGACAAAGAGTAAATTTATTCAGTCCACAGAACATATTGTAGATGAATTTGATGTATTTTGTAGTTTATGACCAGAAATTGGTAAGAGTCACAATATTAAATAAGTGTTTATGAATCACTGTTTTACCGATAGTGAATTATATTGGTTTAATAAATTATATCTTTGATATGACCATGCGCGCTAAAATAATTAAATATAAAAGCATAAGGAGAACAGAAAATGTTTTCTCAGACTTTTTAGAATAGTAAAATTTGCTCGGGGTATATGGATCATGGTTTTGGGTTTCATGAGCTTTTTGGAAACAGTTAATTAACTATTACGAATTAAAAGATTATCTTCAATTTAAAGAATCGGAAGACTAAAGTCAAACAGGCGGCGGTGCTATCAAAACAAATAAAGTAAACATAAACACACAACAAGTATAAAATCGTAATATATTCAATCGATAAGTACGATCAATATGATCTTATTCCATCCCTGCTCTTCACACCATCGTATAACAAAACAAAATATAACAAAAAAGAACCAGACTTTCAAATATAGTGACAAAGTTACATAAACATATCAATATGATTTAAAGAAAAAACAGAATATAATCAAAATAAAGAATATAACAGAAAAATCAAAATAAAGAATATAACAGAAAAATCAAAATATAACAAAAAAGAACCAGACTTTCAAATACAGTGACAAAATTTAAAGAAAAAACAAAACAAAAAGGATAAAGACTTTAAAATATGATTAGCATCCAAAATAAAGCATTTATATGATGCAAACTATAATGCAACAAATGGATGTATTCTTTAGAAGGCATATATTACTACAGAGTAGTATAGATAGCAAAGATAATTAAAAATAAATAAAATGATGTATTTTTTAAATTCTTAATCATTACATTTACAATTGCATATGCCTAATAACATGGCTCCTTAATTCCGTTAATTAAAAACAAATTAATTCGTGATTTATTGATTTTATTAATTTTAATATTTTAGGAAACAAAATTTTGTAACTCAGTTATCCATTTATATATAAAAAATAAAATTCCTACTGAAATAACTTTGTTTAACGAATATGCCTTAATTTCAAGTAATCACTAAATATGTGGAAGTACGCAGGGTGCTCCTACCCGATCTTTCTCCTGAGTCAGCATCTTCTTGTCATGCTCAGAGCGGGCAGTCAGACCTCGACACTCCTCCTCAATGGCGCGCCCCTTCTCCGCCATCTTGCGACTAACGTACTGCTGGTACTGGCACTCCTGGTACATCTGGAAGACGCAGAAGTTGAGCGCACGCTGGCTGATGTCCATCACCGTATCCGAGCGCTGGCCAAGTAGAATCATGGCACGAAACTGCTCGCTGGGTTGCAGCTCCACCTGTTACATGGTATGATATTGAGCTGTTGTTGACAATACTACTTGCCCATATGTGAGTAGTATAAATGAAAAAGTTTAAAATAAGTAAAATTAAATATAGGGTAATTTATATGATTAACATTTGTATTAATCATATGATTAATATGATTAACTTAAAGATACTCTAAAAATTATATTAAAGAAATATATTCAAAAATTTATTTTAATTAAATTCTAATATTAAAATCAGATATTAGCGAGACACCGAGGTGTTTATAAAAAAATAGTTCTAAGTTGAAAGTCAGTAATTGGTGGATTCTATTTTAGTATTATATAATATATAATATAATATTTTAGTCTAGTAGCCTATTGGGGCCTACTTTTTTGAATTTGATATTAATTAGTGAAAATGTATATACTTGTTTAATTAAAAACAATTTTTCAGAAAAAATATATATCATAGATTATTACGAAACTATTTTACAATTATAAACCGTTTATATATATTTTTAGTAGGAATTTAATTATTGATGAGAAAGTTCTACCTAAATACACCAATTCAGCCAAAAAACAACTCGGATATTTTGTATTAATTGTAATAAAACTTTAAATGTTATTGTGTTTTTTTGCACATTAACAATAATCTAATATCTCTAATTTCCCAAATTTTTAACGTAACAATCATTACAATTTAGTAAGTATAAATTGATCATTATTTATGAAATGATGTCTAGTCTAACTTCTTTTCAAAAAGGGGTAAAACAAAAGCAAGATAATCTAAAACACTTTTTGGGATTCGATCTCATAATTTCTAAGACCTACGTATTTCGAATATTAAAACAATTAGTTTCGAACTACAAAAAATATACTATAAAACAATAAATTGACTGAACTCTCATTTACTTGCTTGTTTGATAGATAATTTCACTAAGAAACTGTGGATCTATGTATAGACATTTATTATTTACAGATTATGGATTTAAATTTAAAAAAATATTTTCAAATATTAGGGTAGCTATGTATGCTTTTTATTGATTAATTAATTTGTATCTTTACGGTAATTCTAATATGAACAGGCGCAGTAAGAATGTATCACTAGACATGTATTACTATAGCAATACATTCCCTAGTTATATATAACTATAACATTATGTACTCATTAAAATAGTTATGAAATGCTAATATTTAGAAATTGTAACGCACAAAATTATATAGCCACTTCATTATAATAGTATAAAAATAGTTAAGAATGAAGAGGTAAATTTTCTCTCAAGGAATAATTAGATCTATATACATTGTAGAAAGAATGAGTGCATTTATAAACGTTTGTACTAATTATGTCAACATCAATTGAGTCGATGAAAGTTAATTATCGAACATAATTGATTTACAATTTGTCTCCAATTAGTTATAGTTTTTATGGAGAAATTAATTATAATAACAATTCCTTAGAGAACCATTAACAAAACTTGTAAATAAAGTTTTTTAATTTAAGTTGAAAAATTGTTTAACTTTGTTCAAAAAATTGTTCTAAAAATGGCTTTTTATAAAGTTTTATTGATTAATGATTAAATAATTGAAATATTGCTATCGTAGGCGACTGCAAGATAGCAATCATCAATTTATTTATTACTGACAGTTGGAAAACAAAATGTGTTCAGTTGTACGAACGAAAACGAGTTGAACGTAGGACACATTCAACATGCAGAACTTACTGTAGATAGCTATGAAAAGATAATGACTTTCAATTTGACAATAATTATTTCATGAAGAATAAATGCTCTATAATATATAATTTAAAATTAATGAAATACATTTTATAAACATAATTTTGTCATTATAAGTAATGAACAAAACGGAAACTAAGTCCATGCTACAAGTGGTTTGTTCCTTCCTTGTTAAAGCTCTGTCACATCAAATAAAAAAATATCAGATCACATAAAGGTAATTGAAACAAACGTCTTTCATTGATTATAAAAATAATCTGAAAAACTATATTTTAGCGATGTGTGTAAATAAGAAGTATACATTTCATGTTTTCAATTCTATTATTCTTTTTCTAATGGCCTATGTGTACATTCTGAATGTGAGCAATTTCTATAAAATATTCAATTTGAAAATTATTTAAATCATAAATTATCATTAAAAAAACGATATTTTAAAGTATAAATAACATATTGATCTATAGATAGCCGTTATCAAAGAAATCAATAATTCACATCAATTTTGTTAAAAAACAAAACAAAAAAACCCATTTGCCATTGGTTTGACGATGTGATAATATAGGTTAAAGATCAGTTGGTGTCATTATTTTTAGCAAACGTGTTCCACTTTGTCAGTTTTCAAATTTTAAACTATGTGACTACTTTTTTATTTTTACGTTTTTTAGCTTTACGACTTTTCAATTTTCATCGAAATAAAAGATGTCATGTTGACGTGTCAAGAGTTTCAGATCCAAATTCAAATATTTAAAAAATTCTACATTATGGTTACAATACTTTCATATATAGATTTCAAATTTGGCTTAAATTGTTGAATTTTGCACTGTAGGCTATACATCGATTTTATTTTAATTTTAACAACATTTTCAAGACACCTCGGCGACACTCCTGAAATGACTTTCGCCAGAAACTGGCAAAGTAACGATTTTTAAGCACTGAAAAGTTTATATCTGTCTTACACAGATAAAGTTGGTCACTTTGGCCAATACTATTCGATAAAAATAATAATGATATTCAGAGAACGTGGTTCAGGATGAAAGGAATACAATATTTTCTCGAAGTAACTGACTAGATGGAATTAATCATCATAAAACATGTTCCAAATATGTATTTAGTTATAATATAGCAATACAATTGGTTCATATTAGGATAACTTTGCCTGCGTGTTTCCATTATTGGGCAATATTTCAGGGTTCATAAAACACCACACCAATGTTAACTGGAATACATAGGGTACCTGATGCTCCTGAAGGGATGTTAAAAAAAAGCATATATTTCTAAATAAACAGGATGTATCTGACGAACATACGTAGGCAATTATTGTAATTACTTGAATACCTATGACGTTCTTGTGAAGTACTTGAAAATGAGCCGCCAAGGCCACATAGAAGATAATTATCAAATGTTAAGAATCGATGCAACACATAAAAGTCTAAAACTTTTCACAATTTTGACACTATTTAAAAGTATAGTAAAACGGATGATATGATAAATAAAACGGGTGACGGATATATTGCATTTTTTTGCATAAACCGGATATTTCGATGTCAAGACGGCTTCTAATGACTTTGAAAATAGTCCACAATAATTAGCTATAAATATGTTGTACTCCAGCATAAATATTTTTGATATTGGTGCATTTAAAACATTAGATTTTAGTTATTATTTTTTTTAAACGACCCCCACCCCTCTCGATACCCAATCGAATGGCGCGGCGAGTTAAATTATAGATCAATCATTTCCAGTTAAAATTAAAGTAAGTTGAGAGACGCACGTCGATGAAGTCAAAGTTCTCGGTGAGCACATTCTTGCATGCGGGACATCGAATCCCGGTTCCCGCGTTGGAGAAGTTCATTGGCGAGTGTTCCGGACAGAATATGTGTTGACACGAGGTGACACTGGCCACTGAATCCAGGTCACGCCGGCACTTCCGGTAGTTGCACTTGAAGTTCATTGTGGATATCGCCTTTCTAATTAATTGTTTTGAAGCAAGATAGAGTTTAAATATAATAGATACTTTATATAGCCTAAATAGAATAAAAAATACATGTAATAAATAAAATGCATTGAATCGGTCTCTAAAAGCAAACCGTAAAAATAAATATTGGATATCAAGCAGCAAGATAGGTTATTTCGATAAAATTCAAAATTATTTGAAACAATTTTCTTCTATATACATATAAAAGACGCTGACGAGAGTGTCAAAAATCATTAGACTAGTATTAGGTACTACTATGCCTACTAAATTGATCTTATGTTTGTATGATCTTATGTTTGTATGATCTTATGTTTGTATGATCTTATGTTTGTATGATCTTATGTTTGTATGATCTGTACCTCAGCTTCAATACAAGTCATCTGTAATAGTAGGTCACAAAAAAAATTAAAATCAGTACAGTTCACAACAAAAATGAGTACTGTATGTATTTATATTTTTGAAAACAATAAGTACTTACACATTAATTTGTAAATGAATTGTCTACAAAATCAACGACGATGGCTATATTTAGTGACTACATAGATGATTAAATTAAGCACTTATATAATACAAATAAGTTAACATTAATTGTTTTACAAATAACTATATATCATTTAAAGATTATAATTAAAAATCAAATAAATACAGTGAATATCTTTTTAATATATGAATTGGTTATGAATCTATTAAAATGTTTAATTTTGTCTCAAGTTGAACTGTTCTTTCAAAATGTAAAAGCACACACAATAATTTCAAAAAACAATTAAAACACTCAGTGAAACATACGCAAGCATACTAACAGTAGGATTTTTATAAAATAAATTATTTTATTCCATCAAAGTAGCATTGTATTGTTACATATTTCAATTAAGATGCCAACAATTATTATAACCTTTAAAAATATAGCAAGCTTCGCAGAGCAGTTTAATAAAACATTTATATTAATTTTTATGTAAGACTTGAAACAGGTATCTGCTTAATTTCAATTATTTTGAATTATAATGTTTATGGACCTATTTTTAGATAGCAGTAAAAGAAATGGGGCAGCATTTCGTTAAGATAGGTCGAGCTTAATAACTTTTCTACATAATTATTTGTAATCAATAAATTGACTGGCTAAGAGGAATATTCTTATTCATATTCTAATTTAACAGATTGCAACTACATGTGAACATTTTAATATAGCCAATAAACACCTAAGTACTCAAACTGAAGATCCATTTTTTAAACATTAAAAAAATATTTATTTGCTATTGTATTAATCATCATTTTAGTATATAAAAATAAAGCTTAGTTAATATTATGTAGTTCCAATAAATTTCATTGTGCAAACTTTATTTAATATTCAATTAAAAATTGTATATAACTTTAAATGAAATGGATTTTCTGGTGACAAATAAATACACATAAAAAAGAAAACATTAATATACATATACTTTGAATAATCAATGTAAGTGTGTGTGTACCATTAATTAAATAATGTGTAGGATACTACAATTATCAATTATAGAATATTAATCAGACTGGAATAAAATACTGTATTGATTTTCATGCTTCAATCAAATATTAAAACTTACTATTTTCAAATACTTACTTATTCTTCACAATTTCATACCCATCCAATGATGCCTATTAAGATAGCAATGGAAAAGCCATGTTGGGTTAGATCAGCCACATTAACAGCTCCTTCATCAGAAATCTCTACCATTGCAGACACAGGTGCCGAATCAGATGTATGGTCACTATTAGACTTCACACTCATGATGTTTTGATGGTTATCCATAAATTGATTAATAAAATTTAACATAATAAATCAAATACTTGATCTCGCGTGGTTGCCACCTTACTAAAAAATTTGGAATCCTGACTTTATCCCAATTTTGTCTTTGACTATATTTTCCATACAAAATGTAAACCAATATAAATTAGGTAAAAAAGTATATTACAAATATACAAATCATACATATCATAGAATAAAATAGCATTCTCATATCATATAATAAAAACAACATGATGTATAAACACATGTAGTGTACATATAAATTTAATTAATAAATAAAAACTTTTATAAAAAACATTGGTAATAACAAAAACATTGCAATTATTTTTATATTCTGTGCTGCATTAAGACTAGATGTGATGTTATCTTGAAAATGTAACACAAAATATATTGAGGAGTGACATTTTTTGAATTCTGTTATATATAAAATATGTAGAAGAATTTATGTTATTTAATTTTAACAAATTGTCTGAAATCATGATTTTATCATGAAATCTAATGAAAATTGTCAAATCCTGACTTTTTCCAAAGTAGGAGAGCAACTTTTAAAATCCTGATACTTAAAATCCTACTGGGTGCCAGCTATGATATTTCAAGGAAAATAAGAAAATATTAATGTAAAATTATAAATTTGATTTTGTGAGCCAAAATAAAGCTAAGCTTAAATATGTTAAGTAAATGTAATACAAATAACAAATAAATATATAAAGGTCAATTTATAAATATGTAATAGTCATATGTTTTTTATTAAAAAAATTATGCAAATATATAATATTATTATAGTATGGACAGTTATATTAGATTATGTGGAAAGACTTTTTAATTACTATTTCATAATTTAAAAAAATATTTTCAAAAAATAATTGTTCTTATTTAATAATATTTAAATTAATTTTCATTTAAAATTTTAAAATTTCCAAACTTAATGCTTACCAAACCATACACTATACATGCATCTAAAACTCAGAGTACTGTTTATAAATTGTATTAACCACTTAAAGAAGGCAACTTGGCTATTTAACTAGTACTGGTTGAATAGTCAATAATTATTGAACTAACAACAACAATATAATAGACTATTCAACCAGCTTTTTCTTCTTCTAGTTATTCATTTTTTAATATTATTAATATATATTTTTTATTAATATTTATATTTATAACAAAATATGTTTGTAAACACCAATATAAATATTAATAATATATATATATTAATAATAATAATACACTGAAAAAAATGCTCGTTGAATATTGTGACTTTTTTTTGCCAGTACTGGTGAATAGTCAAATAGACTATTAAATTGGCTTTTTTTCAGTTAATTATTTTTCATTATTATTAATATTAATATTGGTGACTACAAAAATAAATTTTATCAAATATTAATAATAATGAAACAGGCCTTAGGAATTTTGGTGCAATTGCAGATGAGCATGTGTCCATTTTTTAAAATCATATTTTCATAAACATATTTACCAATTGAAAAAAAGTACTTAGGTTTATTTTTTATTAAAAATGTTGATGGAGCAAAAAAACAAAAATATATTAATTATTAATTTTGACCCAAAAAACAATATTTATAAGTTTTTATATTACACAATAAAATTTTATTATAAGCTTAATTTAATAACATATAATTAATAATATATTATTATATTACATAAAGAATTGTTATTACCATGGCATGTATCATGTAGTATTTTAATAAATAGAACTTCTCAATTATATCAAATAATGAATATTTAATATCCATACATAATATATTATTTTGATTTAATAAAGCTTTAGCATCAAATTAACATACATTTAATATTCATATATGCAATATATCATTTTCATTAATAAAGCTTCTAAATCAATTAAAATGCTATATTGCATGTGGTCTATGTACCGTACATTGTGCATAACATAATAACAATTGTTTATTAAAACTGAATATTATTAAATTGAATTAAAATTATTAATTATATGTTATTAATATAAGCATATAATTATATTTTGTTATATAAAAACTTATAATAATTGTTTTTTAAGGCAAGATTAATAAATAATATATTTTTGTTTTTCTGTATGAATATTTTAAATAATAAATAAAGTCAATTGCTTTTTTTGAATTAGTAAACATTTGCATGGAAATATGAATATATGAAAAATTAATACATGCTCATCTGCAACACTTGAGCCTGACTTAAGTCAACACTTACCACTTAAGCCATGTTGACTTATATGAGCATCCTGGATGCCCAGCATCAGGGATGGCCATCCAGAATGCCTCTGTAAGTCAAATTATTTTAGATGCTGCCTGCCAGTGGCAAGTAGAACCAATCTCTACTTTTCTTGGCATCCTTGCAATTTAAATAGTTGATAGTCTATTCATATTAACATAAATAGTGCATTAAAATAAAAGAATCAATTCTATAAAAAATAATACAATTATTTTATGGTTGAAGATAATTATCAATTAAAATGATAGTTTATTAAACATTAATAAAAAATATTTTATATGAAATATATAATATAATATTATATACTTTAAATTTGTATTAAATAATAATAATTTTTTTATAATATTTTTAGTTTTTAGTTTTTTAAATTATTTTTTTATAACAGTTTTTGTGTTACTTGTATAATTAATATCCATCAATTATATATGTATTGTTGTATTTTACACATAATATAGATCATCTCTTATTAAATGTTATCTATATCTATATTAGTATATTATGAACGGTAAGATTTTATTATATATTTTATTATTAATGTTATGCATTACTACAAACATATATCATTTAGACACTTTTTTATAACCTGAATTTTCACTTTTAAAACATTATTATAAGAAAAATATTTTTGGAAAAGTATCTAAGATAAGATTAATTAGTTAAGCAAAACAGTGAAGATATTTAATAAAGTCATACCATAATTAAAATATATATAAATATAATTTAATACAATCATCTATTTATATGTGAAATTAAATTTATAACAATATTTATATATAATTAATGGATATTTATTATACAAAATACAAAAACTATTAGTATTATAAGAGAATAATTTACAAATGAATATTATAATAATTGATGATGATGTCAACAATTTTATTACAAATTTATTAGATTTAAATAATTATAATATTTATATATATAGCATTGCAATTGGCAACAGCGTTATTTTTAAAAAGTTAATAATATTATTTTATATATTTATATATTAAATATTTTTTTATTAATGTTTAGTGAACTATCATTTTAATTGATTATTATCTTCAACCATAAAATAATCATATTGTTTTTATATAATATATTCAGCATCCAACATAATTTTGACTTGCACAGGACCTGGATGATGGGCATCTAAGTCTAAGATGCTCACGTAAGTTGACATGGCATCCTGGATGGGCGTCCAGGATGGCCATCCTAAAAGCTAAATGACTGTGTAAGTCGGGCTTTTGAGTAAGAGTACTATAATTTCTGCCTTAAAAGAATCATATGATTTTGTACAAAACATCATTTAATAAATATAGAAAGTATTTTTAAATTTAATAATAATTTCATGTACATAAAATCCCATAACAGTATTATGTGCTGGTTAAATTTTACATTAGAAAATAAAAAAAAACTAAGCTAGAAATGAATTAGTAAGAAAACTTGTATAAATTCTATTGAAATTAATACTAGCATAATCATATAATTTTGTTGTATAACATTGTCATTGTCATTGATTATATTATCTAGCTTTACAAAATTTAATAAACACTCATTTAAATATTTAAAATAATTTTAAACTATTTTGTGCCTCAAAACTTGACTATTTTAAGCATTTAAATTGAATAAATATGTATTTTAATACATGAATCCTGAATGCTCGATAACAAATAGATATTTTGAATTATGCGGTATAATGTTCTAACACTAATTATTTTTTAATGAAATATTAAAACGAAAGATAGTAAAAAAATATAAAGAATCTCAATAACAAAATGTTTACTGATCAAAATGTAAAAATTCTTCTTTATATATTTAATATAATTATCGATATTTAATTTTGATATTGTTTGTGTTTTTTACAGTTTTTTATATATTTTTTAATTTTTAATATTTATTTTTTAATTATAAGTAAGATATTATGGAAGAATATCATAAAAATAGTTATATTTTTAATTCCGTGTTTTATTGATTTTGCGTTAGTGTGGTTCGGTTAGATTAGTTAAATGGCATATTATAAAAACCCGTTGGTAATATATAGCTATATGTATTACATTAATATAAATGGTGTTATTACATCGCTTTACCTACTGCTATTAATATATATATTGTATATAAATAATTAAAGATATTCCCAGATTGCATCAGATGCACCGTTGACAAACAAATATTTTTGCATCATATAAAATTAAGATTGGAGTATTTCACTTTTTTTTTAATTATAATAGAAATCGATCATATCAACTCATAGCTTGTTCATATGTTCACTGAGCATATAAAATATTTTTTAATCGATTGCCTTTATAATTCTCGACGCACGCTCGCGTAGCCAATAATTATCAATAGCATCACCAATCAATAATCCCTAACATCCCTTATTTATATAGGCTAAATAACCACCTTCAATATTTTGACCATCGAAAAATATATTAAATTGAATCTCGGCACACTTAGATTAAATGTAATAACATAAAAACATGAGCTAAAACCTGTCATGGAGTGAAAATTATAAGAGCTATTTAAATAAATGAAATCGCACATTTAAAATAGTATACCAATAATAATAATAATAATAATAATTTCAACCTATAGACTAATGTTTATTTTTTGTTATTCTGATATTATTTTGTATATTCTGTGCGTGTTTATATAAATGAAACAAATCCTTTATGAATTTTGTCACATTGTTATAAAAGGAGATAATTTATACAAAAGACAGAATAACATTTGAAAACTTCGTTCACAGTAAAATAACATTGTTTGTTTAGCATTATGTCAAATTTAATTTCGTTTAATATAAACGCCTAATTAAGTAACAAAAATAGACGTTTGAATAAACTAAAAATAAGTTGGTATTCTATAATTCATAGAAATGTTGCATGTTTTTCTGAAAGAATATTTCACTAAAGCATGCAACTCGACATAGACAAAATAATCATAAATGAACTTAAAGCAAAAAATAGCTTCTTTATAAAAATATAGTACACAATGAAACCTGCATAAACATTTGGAAATCTATATATGTATAATTTGTTCATGCGTTGCACCGATGAAGAATTTAAAAAAATGGTTTGTATATAATTTTTCTCTATTTTTAAATTGTTTACATGTACGAATGACTTTAATTATCACATTACCATAATATTAATTGAGTAATACCCAAATGATAAAAAATATGGGAAATCTCATTTGATAGAGCTGCCTATTGCAGATATAAAGATAAAAAGGACAAACCCCGTTCGAAACACCCGCAAGCAACCGTAACAGTCCAGATTTACTTACTTACATCGGCCACGTTTTCATCCAAACGCATGTGACAATTTATTTCCATTCTTTTCTGTTTTATCTCAGTTTGGAGGTCTTTTCCGATATTATCACACTTCAGAGGTTTTCGTTTGACCTTAAATTGCCCTTTTCATCATGTTTTCCGAGCGAGGACGTCTATGTATGTTGTGCATAGGCTTCTTCTGTTTGCATGTCCATCATTGCATAACCATAAAACTAACTTTAAGGCAATTTGTTTAGGTTGTTTGATATCATGTCTTGCACTATCCTTCATCGCCTTTCTTTGATCTTTTCGCCCAGTCTGAGAAGTTTCCCATAAAGAATTTTGTTTGAAAAGGGATTTTTCCATTGTCAATCATTACCACTTGGGGGCCATTCATATATTACGTCATCCAACAGGGGTGGGGGGGTGTTTTAAGTTGATTACGCCTGATTATGGGTGTGGTTGGGGGTGTCTGCCTAATGCTTGCATCATCATGGTATGATTTTTGTCTATAAAAGAATACTGACACTTTATGAAGCTTTATAGGTTTCTTTGTCATTTATTCTATGTTTTTTTGTATCATTCCGAATTATCTATAAATTATTTATACTAATGTACACATAATAGATATATTTCTTTAAATACAATAGAAATATAT
>JAUZND010056653.1:0-18720 GCA_034780555.1 Coelogynopora nodosa
GTCACGGGGGGGGGTGAGTCATAATCTATTTTTAGAAATGAGTCATCAAGGTCACGGGGGGGGGTGTCATCAAAAAAAAATGCGTGGGCGGGGGGGGTAGGGGTTTTGCTGTGAAGTAGAAGTCCCTATTCCTTACTACTCCTACAATCATATTAGGTATAATATGGTTATATTGAATTATAAAATCTATCAGTTTTCTTCCAAGTTGTGGACGTTTTATTTAGATTACAATAATTTGAATAATTAGATCCATAACATAATCATTCTAGAGCTAAAATATTTGAAGAAGGAGCGTTGTAAGAGAAGTAAAATTTAACGCTATTTCTAACTTTTATGTTACTTAATTTAAACTTTTTAAATAAAGGAATATATTCCATCCTTCCACAGTGTTTTCATTTGAATTTGATTAAATTCAATATTGTTATTATATCATTCCCTAGCCAATAATCAACGATCTAAAATATGAGGAAGATATATAAAGTCTGTCAGCAGAGAGGTTTACAAACACACACAATATATTTCTAATGCAATTACCTGAATCCAGTAGTCTCCAGCTCGTACACAGACCAACATAAGATCAATAACTGCGAGCACAGATAGGTACAGACACACACTCAACTTGCGACGTGCAAGACGTGCCATGACAGCTGCGGTCACCATATTGCCTAGCAACGTGCAGATAAAGCAGATAGGCAATGCAACTTGCAGAATTCGACGAAGGCTGAATGGGAGATCGATAAGTGCCGATTGTGTATCTTCCCCGCTCGGAAGGTGGCTCTTGTCGTCTAAAATCGACGAAGCCACGGCAAAGATGAGAACGTCTTCCTCGGTTCGATCTGGTTTCGGGAGGTGTTTCATGTGATCCAGAATCGAACTGAATTTTTCTTTAGGATCATTGTTATGCAAACGGGACATTTCCATTGTGCGTTTTTGAGCGTTATAGGTGCACTGTAAAGAATAAAAATTGAATATACGTAATATGATACAATACTTATTTACAAAATAAATTAACCATATTTGAAATAAAATTTATAAATATGTTATGTTCGAGTAAATATCGAAAGTTTTTAATTAATTTTATTATATATTTTATTGAGGGGTAACTTACATTATTAACTATGCATAGGATTCAAAAGAGATCTTCATCCACAGTGATCAAAATAAAAAAGGAATAAACACGTTCATTCTAAGATCGTCTAATGCGAATGAAATAATCAGAACAATTAAATAAAGTCAGTAGTAAACAAGAGTAGGCCCTAGTATTAAACATGACACTCCGTATGATTTAGGATTTTGATATTATATTTTTTATTTTATTATATGTATCTTATCAATTGGATTCCGTAACTATTATATAAATTTGTATTATCAAACATAAAAACTCTGACGACTTTCATTCTACATTCTGTTCACATTCTACTTCGTTCCTCAATACCACCACAAAACAAAAATAGATAAATATAAATATAAAAGGATCACAACTTATCAAAGCGACTGTCAAATAAGAAACAAAAATTATATAATACTATCAGGATGGTTTCAAGGCAAAAATAACATTAATGGCAAAACTTTAAAAAGGAACAAAAAAACATGTTGTCATCAAACCACAAATGTTAATTTTAAAAATGTTCCAATCCAAACATAGCTTGCTTGTACACTATGTAAAACAGGTCCGGAGTGATAAGATGGCAAGTCAAACCTGTGAATCCAAAAAGAAGAATAACTGGGTACAGACCGGATGATAAAGATGAATACGTGTAACAAAATGATATTTATAACAAAAAAGGAAAGAACATTGACTAAACCATTGTGCGGGACTTTGGACCCTCAGCGGCAGTTTACCGGTTTGTGTGCGTACACCATAACTATTTCCATAGTTTAGCAACGAATTAATTAAGTTATAAAAAAATAAGGCTGCGGATCTTACAACAAGATACCACAATATCTTACCAATATTGTAAATATTGGAAGATCTTATAGTAAAATATTGGGAAGATATTATAGTAAAATATTGGGAAGATATTATAGTAAAATATTCTGAAAATCTTAATAAGATATTGGGAAGATATTAAATAGCTGTAGTGGAATTGAAAAAGTTTGAACTGTATTTCCATTCGAAAATTATATTGTTATCACATTTTAATTAAGTGTTCCCATATATTTATAATTTTTTTAATAAGTCAAATAAAAGTTTTATAAGCATTGAAAAGTTTCAACTAAATCAGGGTCGATTCGACCACACTTATAAATAGATAATGACTCATGTTAATAAATAGATCATGTGTACCCTCACCCACCCCCCATACCCCAATTCAATTTTTAGAATCCAGGGTAGAACAAGGTCTGTGTAAACTCTCCGACAAGGGCAATGGTTACAAAGTGAGACCTACTTACTCGGAAGGACAGACTGCGTGGTTAAAATTGGCCCTGGACTTTGAAGCTTTTGACTGGCGTGGTAAGAAGATACCGACTCCATTTCAGTTCGGATCAGGGTCGTACCAACTCGTGATTCGGACAACGAACCTGTTCTACGGTGGCCACAACAATAAGGCCTACAAATATAGCGTGCTATTCAAGATTTATCAAATACGATACAGGGAGGCAAAGCCAGAGATGCCTTTAATCCAAATCGAGCCTGAGACAGACCAGTCGACAGAAGAGGAAGTGGAATCAAACGATCAGTGTGCAATGCCAGACGAAAGATGATGATGTTGATCTTTATTGATAAATTTTTATGAATCCAATTTTATATTAAAGTGTAACATATCAGTAGGATGGAAAAAAATGTGATATATAAGTAAGTTACAGAGTAGTACTTCATTATATAGTTTAAGATGAAAAAGTACTTTACGTATTTTATTATTAAATATGTGTCAATATCATCATCAACATCTTCAACAACGTGTGCGATATTAATTAACTTCAATGCATCACGCACTCTGCTTTCAAAAATATACCAAAATCGTTTGATACTCTCCCGTAGAGCTGAATTATAAGAGGCAAAAGGAGTATATTCTTTAAATTTTTAGACCTGTTCTTCAATTCGTTCCATTGCCTCGTCGTTTTTTATATTATTGAATAGTTCAATATAATGCATCATTTTGTCTTGTACTTTATGTTTAAACTCTTTTAGGGTCAATTTCTTCTGTATGTTTTTCTTTATGTCCTCCAGAATTGTAGTCAGAAGCGTCGACTTTTTCTTTTCTTCCTTGTCCTCCACCATATCCTCCATCGATTTTATTGATTTTTCCTCCTCGTCGTCGGACCGTATTGATTCCTCATCTGTCACTGATTGATTTGAGTAATATTTCTTGTTCGACATGTTGTGTTGATTGATATCCATGCAGTAAGGCAACTTTGGAAATTTTGTTTTGGTAATATCTGTGCAGAATTAATTTAAATAGTCTTTTCTGTGTAGTAAGTAATCGATTTCCTGAAGAATATTTCCGTAGTAGTAAACACTCTTTTGCGTAAAATGGGAGAAGAGTCGACAGTAACAAAAAATCCTTGATCGAAGTAAGCTCTCGTGCATTAAGGAGTACCTTTTTGTACACGCAGTAAGTGTGCAGGAATTCGAACACTATCCTTTTTGCATATAGGACAATTATTCTTCATGATTGAAACTTTAACGTACATACTGTAAGTTATAAAGAAAGAAATTCAGGCTCCACGACACTGAATTAAATTTATAATGCCATTATTTCTATACTAGTGTATCTTTTTCAAGGCAGGTGACAGAAGTGAGAAACAGTGCAGATAAATACATGTTAAATACAAAGAACTCGATGGGAATCAATATACTAAGACAAAGTTAGTCAATGAAAACGAAGGAAACACAATTAAGGGAAAAATAGCAAAATACAACACAGGCAATGTTACGTTTATCAACTATCTAGTTGGTTGTATTTAGTGTATATATTTTCGGATTATCTTAACTTTCTATGATTTATCTATTCTAGATGGTCTCATACAATCCCCGTTTCGTTCTATATTATAGTCTAAATTGATTCTGATTAGTCATATAAGTGAATTTTCACCAGATTATTATGAAATGTAATCATTGACCTGCGTGTTTGCTATTAATTCTTGATACACCACTTCATTCATTTACAATATGTGTTATATTTTCTTACCTGTTAGGTATGTTTGATTTATTTTTGTCATGGTTAGAATGTACTTTTGTGGTACTATTTGGATATACAAAACGTTCAATTTGAATAATATTTAAATTGTTATATTTTAATTTGTCGTTTTGCACAAATAATTTATTACTTTCGTAAATAAAATAGTTTTTTAAAGTTTAGATGGTCTTTAACACTGTATGTTTCGTTCTATATTGCCTTAGTTAATTCCAATTGAGCATATAAGTGAACTTATATCACATGTTTAGATTTTAATTATAAAGCGTGAAATAGATTTTCACAGTAAATGTATTGATTTAGAGTTTGAATTTTTAAGTGTTTTAATATTTTGACATCATGTTATTAACATACTTTTTTGAGATATGACAGATAGTGAACAGCGTCGTTATATTGATCGTATTCGTGCTATTACTTTTAAGGAAGCGAAAGTGGAAGGAGCACAGTTTATTACGAGACAATGGGTGGCTAATTGATTGGAGAGAAGACGTTTGTAAAAGACAATTGGAATCGCGATCCTTACAACAACTGCAAGATGGGCATGGATCGGATAGGAAAAAGTGGAACAGTCATGAACGAGCATGAAAATAGAATATGCAGATTAAGTAGAGGAGCTCAAGACAACAGCATTAGAAAGTTCACAAAAAGAATTGTTACTGCAAGGGGTGAAGAAGCCCATAGAATTTATCATACAACCATACAACTATACATGAAGTCAATTAAAAGGGTATCGTTTCATGTAATCAGAAAACCTTTAAAAACTGAACAAAGCAGAGAGGATCGACTTTGGTTCGGTGAATTTTTAGCAGATTGGGGTGAAGATGATTTTATTCTTATTGTTTGCAGTAATGAATTTTACGTTTATTTAATGCGGAAACCAAACAATCAGAATGATCGAGTATGGGCCGCTTCCTTAAATGAGATTGCTGACAATGAGCGATACAGATTAACTGTGGCTCACCCAATTTGTATTGGATTATTCATATGCTTCACAGCCAGAAAGATGATGTTCGTCATTAAGGAAAATGGCGAATCGTGGACTGGAGAGTATTTAAAAAACACGATACTCAATTCACTTATTCCTTTTTCGTAATCCTGACAATGTGGTCAATATTGAACAAGTCACTCTATTGCATGACAAAGCTCCATGTTTCAAGGCTCTGCAAACCCAGCAAATGCTGAAAAATAATAACACACATTTTTTCGATAACACCCAGTGGCCCGGGAATTCTCTTGATTTAAATCCGTGTGGAAATCTGGGAGCCGAGGAACGAGTAGAGGCTAATATCCATAGTCAGAATGAACCATTGCGAACTGCTACTCTAATGAATCATTTGCGGAATGTCTTTGTTAGTCTGCAAGATGACACTGGTTTGTTTGAATGTCTCTTGAGGTCATTTCCGTCACGGTTGGCTGCTGTTCAAGAAGCTCGTAGTGGACACATTAAGTACTGAAATAACATTATTCTCATATACATTAGTTTGTACATTTGTTTCTTGCAAGTTTTTCTCCTTTTCTGTAATTAAAATCTGCTGTAAATAAACTACTGTTTACCATATTCTCTGTGCATTCTTATTTTAGGGGCGGATTCATTTCAACATTGTCAATACACAACTCTCGTCTCAATGCATAGCCCTGTTCATCGCTGTCTATATTTCCTCGTGTGTTTTGTTCCAAACTGTTTGTCACGTCTGCAGCATACTCATTTTTAAAGTCTCTGAAATAAATCCAAAGTTTAAATATAAAAAGGACAAGTATGTAATTAAATAAAATTTGTTTATTATTAGCAATGTGTTATATTTATTTACATTAAAGGCAAATTCAACATATTTGTATGTATTTATTAATAAGATAGTCAAATTGTTTTACAGTGCTGAGTGTACATATGATCTATTTATAGACATGAGTCATGATCTTTTTGTTGGTGTGGTCGAATCGACCATTTCTATAATACTACCTATGTCTTTCTCAATTAATCTAATGTATATTCTTTAAATGTTTACCAGAAATGCTTACTAGAAATAGATATTTAATTTCATAATAAATAAAATACCATTTTCTCCCAATTGAGAGCTAATTAAAAAAGAAGGTAAAAATTACAAACTAAATTCTTATTAAATAATGTACTTTTTTTTTACGATCCGGAACATTATGGATCATAAATAAGCCAAAATCTTTCATTGGGTATATCCTTTTAGTGTAGTAACCATTGAAAACCATAGTTGGTATGATGACTCACAAATATAAAATCAATATTTTTATACTACTTACAAATACTTATGAGTAGTATATAACCTTCGCAAATATAATTAGTGTCTAATTAAATTATAATCTTATTATTTAATTATTAAATATTGTTTTAATACCGTTTTTCAATTTTAGTTTTTAGCCTATAACTTTGAGATTTACAATTTATGACCACCAAACTTGGGATGGTGACTTACCAACATAAACAAAATCTTGTTTACCAGACATAATCCAAAATGGACCCAAATATTTTGTTTTAAATCAATAACGAACAATTTTAATTAATCCAATTTTTATTAAACTTACACAGTAGTACTTCATTATATAAAGTTTGAGATGAACATGTAATTTAATATAGTGGACACATTTTATTATTAGCTGTGTCAATATCATAAGCATCTCCAATATGTGAGATATTAATCGAGTCCAATGCATCCCGCACTGTGCTGTCAACAATATATCCAAATGGTTTGATACTCTCCCGTAGAGCTGAATTATAGGTTACTTCGTCATTTTTGATATAATTGAATAATTTAATACAATTCATTATTTTGTTTTATACTTTGTGTTTCAACTTCTTCAGGGTCAATTTCTTTTGTATGTTTTTCTGTATATGTCCTCCAGAATTGTAGTCAGAAGCGTCGATTCTTTCTATTCCTTTTTGTCGTCTGCTATCTCCACCATCGATTTTATTGATGTTCCGTATTGATTCCTCGTACGTCACTGATTGATTTGAGTTTGATTTCTTGTTCGACATCTTGTGTTGATTGATATCCAGGCAGTTTAGAAACTTTGGGAATTTTATTTTGTTGGTATCTGTGCAAAATTTTAGTAGACATTATCTTTTCAGTTTTGTAGGTAATGGATTTCTTGAAGAATATTTCCGTAGTAGTAAAAACTCCTTTGGGTTAAGTGGTAGAAGAGCGACAGTAGCAATAAATCCTTGATCGAAGTAAGCTCTCGTGCATTAAACAGAACCTTGTAATAATACCCTCTAATAATTTCGATGGTCTACAACATGGTTCATTTTCAATATATGTTATATTTTCTAACATTTTAGTTATGATTTATCTTATTTTTTGATGTTTAGAATGTCCTTTTGTGATACTATTTGGTTATACAAAACGTACAATTTTAATAATATTTTTATTATTTTATTATTTTTTGATGTTTAGAATGTCCTTTTGTGATACTATTTGGTTATACAAAACGTACAATTTTAATAATATTTAAAATGTTATATTTTAATTTGTAGTTTTGCACAAATAATTTATTATTCTCATGAAAAATTTATTGTTCTCATCAATAAATATTTTAAAAAAAATTTAGTTGGTCTCTTTTAAAGTCTGTTTTTTCTATAATATTGTCTTGACAAATTCCTATTAAACATATAAGTAAATTTTCACTTAATTATCATGAAATGTAATCATTGTGTATTGTATGTCTTTTCTAATATTTCAGTTGTCTACAACATGGCTCATTTACAAAAAATATTATATTTTCTTACATGTTAAGAAAATGTTTCGTATTTTCATGATAAGAATGTCCTTTTATGATACTATTTGGTTATACAAAACGTACAATTTAGTTGATATTTAAAATATTATGTTTTAGTATGTCGTTTTAGGAAAATAATAATTATTTTCATTAACAATTTACTATTTTCATTAACAATTTACTATTTTTATTAACAATTTACTATTTTCATTAACAGTTTACTATTTTCATTAACAATTAACTATTTTCATTAACAATTAACTATTTTCATAAATAGTTAATTATTCTGATTAATAAAATAGTTTTTTAAATTTTAGATGGTCTCTTACACTGTCTGTTTCGTTTGAAATTGTCTTAATTAATTCCGATTGGACATGTAAGTGAGTTTTCCCTAAATTATCATGAAATTCTCATAAATAATTTATTATTATCATAAATAAAATTGTTTTTAAATTTTAAATGGTCTTTTACAATGTCTGTTTCTTATATTTCTTATATTTGTGAGTCATCATACTAACTTTGGTTGTCATAGGTTACTACCCTAAAAAGATATATCGAATAAAATAATTTTGTTTATTTATGATGTATAATGATCCGGACAGTAAAAAAGGGGGTGTAGGGGGATCGGGGGGTAAGGGGGTCGGATGTAGACGGGGCGGGGGGAGGAGGTGGAGGTCAAAGGTCAAAGGTTAAATGTCATGGTCAAGGTCAAGTGGTGAGCCAGAATCCACTCTTCCTATACTACTTATGGGTATTATAACATCAGAAAGGCTACATGGATAATAGCAAAAGTAATACATAAAACATTTCTGACTGATTTTATAACGACTTCAAGCTGATTTTAAAGTTCATTAGTCAATAGGTGTCCTAAATCTTAAAAAATCCTTAAATATAGTTCGAGAAATATAAATGAAAATTTTATTTTATTCTTAACATTTTTGACTCAATGTATCCTTTTCAAATATTCTATTTATATCTATATAATTAGGAATTACCTAATATTTAATATTACTAATTAATTTGATTTTATCAAAAAAAGTTCGACAGTGAAGTCTCTTTGAATGATACAATTCAATAGAAAAATAAATTAAAAGCTGTGTGTAGATAAAGAATTAGATTATTTATTTATTTATTTATTTTAAGTAACCCAATTAATGATAAATTAGAAAAGTGTTAACATAAATGTACTACGACTAATATAAGCAGCAAAACGATATAATAAGTCGTTTAAAATACATTGGATACAATATCGTTCGCTTTACAATTACGATTTATAATTAGTACTATAGGAATGCTGATCATTAACATTAGAACAGATAACAAGGGGAAGGGAGAGATAAATTTCACATAATTTTTTTTTATTACCTAGCCCCTCAAACTGACTGATCGCCTAACAAGACAATCTGCTGCCATCACTATTGTAGCAAAACCCTCAAAATCAAGACGAGCAGGCAATCGAGCATTCTACGTCAAGTCACCATTTTCCTTGAGATAATTATCGGACTTTAATATATTTAAGACTAATCTTAAAACATACATATTTACTCTTCCTAAATAATCTAATTTACATTGTCCTAACTTTTTTTCTATGTTAATTTTATATAGCACTGTTGACATTGTGTATACATTATTTCAACACTTTACAAATACATTATATTATTATTATTATAAGATTGAATAAAATTTGTCAAACGAGAGCTAAATATCGAAATATGCTTTTTAGAACATTTTTGATCATTATAGTCACGTGAAAATCTATTGTGGTGATTTTCTATTCCAAAATACCTATTTTTCCATGGCTTGAAATATTTTTTTGACAATTTCAAAATTTGTTACGTTTATTATCATCAAATCACTCTTACATTCATTTGGAAAGATTGATGTGTAGTTTAGTTGAATCCTACAAAGCATTGTCGTCACCCATTATTCTTATTTTTCAACTATTTACCACCACCCATGGAAATTCTATGACAATTTACTCCCTTCCATGGACATTCTATGACAATTTACCACCATCCATGGATATTCTATAACGATTTACCACCACCCATGGACATTCTAGGATGATTTACCACCACCCATGGACATACGATGATGATTTACTACCACCCATGACGATTCTATGACGAGTTACAACCTACCATGGACATTCTGTGACGATTTTCCACCACATATGACCATTATATGACGATATATGACCAGCAGTGACCATTATATGACGATATTCTACTAACGATAGCCATATTTTTCGATTATGCAAGCTAAAACTTATGTATGTACTAAAAATGTTAGCTCGATAGTTTTGAATTTTTTTAAATGGAAGCCATTGAAGCTTGCTTTGATAATTATATAAAATTAAATACATGCGAATATTACAATTTTTAAATTGAGTAATGAATTGAAAGTATAGCAGTTGTATCGAAAATTGCTACATCCTACTGAATATTTTAACTTAAAAATTATTAAAATTAGTATACAGATATTCATTTATTTCATCCAACGACAACGATTAAAAAAGGTTTAGTAAAAAAGATTAAATTATAATTTTTGCTGCACAGTTATAACATAGTGTCTTTTATTATTTTGGTAATAATTTGCGTTAATTTTTATTCTACTTTTGAAGGCAGTTACGTTATAATCTCTAAAAGTCATAATTTGAAATTTGAAACTTTTAGAATTTTTTTTGTGAAAAGCAAATGTCTAAATATACTGTTGTTTAATACTATAGTAATTACTATAATTTAAAAAAAATTATCAGTTTTTAACGTGGCTATAGCGATTTTCCATAAATATAATATTTTTTTATAATGTTGTACATATAAATACAATTTTAATACTAATTATGTTGATATATTTTATTGTATGATTTCAGCGTTGCATATTATGGAATTGGTGCATTGCGAAATTATATTGTGACATTAAATTGCGAATTTCTTGAAAAGTTTTTATATTTTGATTTTTTGATCTCTGATTTTATGGCTTTATACCTAAATGGTCCACATTTTATATATTTTATTTGTTACATTCCATTTTTAACATTACAAAAATGTTTTTTGTACATTTTTAACATTACAATAGATTATTACCCACCCAAATTCTTTTTACCCCCTTTTTTATTTTTATTTTTAACTTCTTTTTTTACCCCCCTAATAAAAATTTTAAAAAATCAAATTCTCGATTCTGATTGGTCCGATCAATTTCTACGTATGAAAATCGAACTCAGTGATCTTGAATTAGTCGATAACGACCATTATTTTGTTTCAATCGGTCAGTAGAAAGCCATAAAATCCAAAAAATCAAAATCGAAATAGGTTTATGGTATATTATTTATTATTTATATATATATATATTTTATTATTATTAATATTATTTTTTTAATATACATATATATATTCCCCCCCCCCACCCTTATAAAATTAGAAATCATAAAATCATGACCAACCCCTCCCCCTGTAAAATTAAAATCATGACATTCTTTATAACATTAAAATCATAAAATCATGACCCCCTTATTTTCATATCAGGTAAAGAATACATAGTGAGGTCTTCACTGTCTGCTCCATATACTCGACACGATCGGTCGTATTTTTACAATTGCTCTCTCCGGAACTATATATTGTTACGATGTTACGACTACTGCTACTACAAGTGCTACTACTTTTGCTCAATTTGAACGGGAGCTATTATAATTCAACACATCTCAGCCAGATCAGATGGAGTAACGTCTTTTTCCGGAACCCATCATTACTGCACCAAATGATGCTATTGATCCCATTCCCAACGCAGAACCTGAGCAGTATTTGATTGATAGATTATGGTAAAGTCTCTACCCACAGTCTTACTAGATGGATCCTGAGTCATAATTATGGTAAAATGTATTTCCGGAACCCACCATTAGTGCATAAAACAATGTAATTGATACTCCTGCTGAAGTCAATGTAGAATCTGATCCACATTTAATAGATCGAATATGGACAAGTCTCTATCCTAATCCAGCTACAGTAGTATCAAGCGATATGATTGATTTATCCGACGAAATATTGCATGATGCAAGTAATCTTATTGGTGACGATGTGCCCGAGACGACAGATATATTTATTGATTTGGTGTCGGATGATTTAGAGACATCAGACCGCACAAATAATATCGTTAACGATGGTCAAATCCCTTGCTTATCTCGTCAAATAGCAACCACTTCAGGTAAGACCGACTCTATAAACATATTTAAATGCGGACAATGCAATTCACATTTTAATTCGATCGAAATGCTGAAAATGCATAGAAGAATGTGTTATCCTGATGGACTTCCAATTATTCGGAGGAAGTGTGCAACTACATTTGCAGGAGAGTGCCAGAACAAAGCCGACGCGGGAGGACGCAATACATATATGATTTATTCCAGAGGTTGAGGTTACGCAACCTACTGATTTTTTCGATGCTGCTACTCCGCTGATTGATTCTGCAGTATCTCAGCTATTGGCTTCAACTCGAGATGAGTGTAAAGTGCACCCAATCCTAGAGCTCAGAACTGCTCAGCTTAATTCAGACGGTGAAGTCATCCAGTTGAAAAATTCATGGTTTTCTCTTGACACTACTGCTCTCACTTTGGATTGTATGTCAGATATAATTTGTGGATTACTCGCAAAAGTGGAGCATTTTGTTGAAGGAGGAAGTAATTGGACTATATTAGGAGTAAATTATTTCGACATGCGAGCAACCAAGTACTATTCAGCGCCTGACTATCGTGATAAAGCAGATGATATTGATCTTCCGAGTCGACTAGCCAGCAAACAGACTGTTCTAAACTTTTAAAAGACTGGCGATCAATGCCTTAAGTATTCAGTTATTGCCTCTCTACATTCCCACGAAATTAAGTGTAATCTCCAGAGACATCAAAATACTTTATTCACGAAACCAAGTATAACTGGACAGGAATTGTATCTCCCGTTAATGCTCGTAATTGTATCGCTTTCGAACGCCAAAATCCAGGTAAATATCTCAATTTGCTTGAGTGGGATGAGAAAAATTAAAGCCATCCAGTAAGAGTGCTCAGAACTGCGGGTAAATCATCATCGGAAACACCTGGGAAGGTGATCAATATACTGGCTCATAAAGATTCAGCTCATTACCTACCAATAGTCAATATTAACCGATTACTTGGATGCCGCAAGAGATAATCTAATTCCAATTGGGCTCATGCATACTAATTCTGCGAATGATGTCTCCAAACTTTTACATCTGAAACACATACTGAAGATCATCGCGATCTGTGATACTCAGAGAAGGCAACAACACTTCTCCCGCCAAAAAACACAAATATGAAGTTCACAAATTTGGATTATGTCAACGGCTGCCATATGTTGTGTATGAAGATATGCAGATGTTGAGCACAAACCACGTGCTTTTGGAATGGTGCTCGTATTTCACCCAGAACTTAAAGCTGCTCCATTAAATCTCAACTACAGACACTTTGTTGGTGATAGCTGCAATACGATGCCATGCAACTGCTCGAACAGTGGGGTGAAGATGTCTACCAGTAGAATAGGGAGACCTCTCGCTAGGGAGAAAGCAGGGTCACACAGAGCCACTAAGTGTTATATATGCAGCGAAGAATTCCGACACCAACAAGAGCTTCAAAGTGGCGGAGCACGACCATCTTAATGGTCAATATATAGGTGCAGCCTGCCAGGATTTTAACACCAAAATGCGCCTTGATAGAACTGTTCTACCAATATTTTTCCATAATTTTAAAAATTATGCCAGGTCTCTGCCAGGTCTCTCTTAAAAAGATGAAGTTGGGCGTGATTCCACTTTCCAAGGAGAAATATATGGCTTTAACGGTCACGTTTCCAGTAGATAAACTTTATATATTGAATAAGAAAGATGGCAAGATAAAGAAGGTGATTATTCGCATGAAACTTCAGTTCAAGGATAGTGTCCAATTTAAGTGTAACTCCCTAGTGAAACTCCCTGCGAAAGGTATGTTTCCATACACATATTTTTGTTCGCTCGGGAAAATGACGGAGTCCAGACTACCATCATGAGAAACCTTTTTTGACGATCTTGAGAAGCAGCCCTGTTCATTGGAGGATTACGAGAGAGCTCAAGAGGCCTGGCCGAAATTAAAGTTTCAGATAATTTTGCAACTATATGCTGGCGTATCTAAAACAAGACGTGCACCAATTGGCAGATTAATTTAAGACATTCCGCAACCTCACTCTAGCTGAAGACAAGTTGGACTCTGCTTATTTTGTGTCAGCACCCAGCATGTGTTGGCAATCCGCCTTTAAGATGACGAATGCTAAAGTAGAGCTACTCACTGATGTCGACATGTACAAATTTATTCAGAGCGGAACGCGAGGTGGAATGACGTTTGTTAAAAAACATCATGAGAGACAGAATATACCTACAGGTTTAACAGAAGAACGGGTGAAATTGCTATATATAGACGCCAATAATATATATGGAAACGCTCTCTCACAGTTATTTACACACTCACAGTTTAAGCGGTGTCAGTCCAAAATCAGTAAATTAGACTTCCAAACTGTTGATTTAAACGGTGATACTGGATACATGTGGGAGATGGATTTTAAGTATCCACCACATATTCAAGATGTAAGTAAAGACGACAAGAGGCTAAGAAAAAGTTTGAGAAAGATTATTATAAATTCAAGAATTACTCAATGTTTGGGAAGACTCTAGTAAATCCTCGAAAGAGAATGAATTTCAGACTGAGCGAATATCACGTAACAACTCTGGCAAGTCGAGCCTCATTTTTATCGACGACAATCTTCAATCTAGACCTGTTCATCGTTCATTTGTGTAAAGAGCCTGCTACAATCGTTAAGCCCATTTACATCGGAATGGCGGTTTTGGAACTCTCGAAACTTATTGTGTATGCCTTGCGATACGATAGCCTTAAAACGTATTAAAACGAACTTGGCGGTAAATTCTAGATATTGGCAGGTGATACCGACTCCTCTTTTCTACGCATATCCAACATTAAAGTCGACCTAGTGTTATTTCCTCGAATATTGCAAGATGAACTGTTGGACTCTTCCAATTTTCCGAAGGATCAGTCTGTCACTCAAGTCGGTGTATTGCAGTTTTGGGATGTGTAAAAGATGAGTGCGCGGCAATCCTCAAGAGGAATGGATCTTTCTTCGTCTTAAGGCCTATAGCTCTTTTATCATAAAACGGTTCGGAGCATAAGAGAACAGAGAGTGTTCAAATGTGTGCTGTCAAGAATATTTTTACTTACGATTCATACAAAAAAGCGTATAACGATCAGGTGGAAGTGAATACTGATCAGACCAGAATACTGAA
Organism: Coelogynopora nodosa; assembly: GCA_034780555.1. Taxonomy (NCBI): domain Eukaryota; kingdom Metazoa; phylum Platyhelminthes; order Proseriata; family Coelogynoporidae; genus Coelogynopora; species Coelogynopora nodosa. The sequence goes on from JAUZND010056653.1 coordinate 15,210, forward strand.
TATAACAAACGCAGTTTATATTTCTTTGAAGATAAAAGGGCATGGGTTGGTGTAAGTGACAGCATTCCGTTTGGCAACCATCAATTATCCGGCTTTTTTCCGGAATACTCTCTTCAAAACACCGACAAAAAATCGCGCCTCAATTACCGTAATCATGTGAAACCTAATTAGTGACTTGTACATTTTGTATATATTCATTCAATTTTAATCGTAAATTACAGACTTTCATCCCTTCGTCCTTTTGGAATAAACTTACCTAATGAGATTATAATAAGATCGACAGGATAAACGTCTATAAATATATAAATATCACAAATATGTCTAGATATAAAGAGACTCGACGACTTCTTGATACGTCAACAAGTGGAGACTCAAGTGATCAAACGGAAATTCCCTATCAAAAGTTATCCAATCATCCTACTATTACACATGAAGTCAAGGATTCATTGAAAGAAATGATTAATGTATTATATAGAAGAATTCCACATGATAAACGAGGTACACATGAAGAGAATATATCTTATATTATTAAAGATATGACATTCATTTACCGAATGAAGTATCTTTGGAGTGAAAGTTCAACTTTACGCGCGATTGAAAACAGAATTAGAGTTGCAAGTCATCCCTCAACCGGCACTGCTATGGCTGCCTTTTTTTCACGTTGCTAATTAATATGAAAAATGGGAGTCAAGCGTTTTCGGTGACAATTTGCTCTGCTATGAGCATTTTCCAAGGCTAATCTAAAATTAAAGAAAGCTATTATGGAGAATGCTGATCATGATTTTATTCAAGCACTGTTGGACATTAGCCTCAACCTACTGAATGGTACGGAATACCAAACATTCTTAGATCACTTCATGAGCAACTCAATAAACGTAAGAAGATAATTCATTGTACGGCTCAGTGTGTCCATAAAAAGCAAGCAATAAAAAAAAGTTTAATCTGCTCTTAGTCAGAAAGGAGGATTTCTGCCACTACTTCCACTTCTAACGTTTATAATAACCTTTGCTGCAAAAATGATGGCACCCATTGCTGTCTCATCTATTGGGGCATCTTTGTTTTCTGGAAAATAATGACACAATTGATTTTGATGACTGAAGAAGAATACTCTAGTTTAAATACAGGGTTAAAAAACATCAAATTATTATTTTACTGCTTTTATAAAAAAATTATGAACTATGAAAAGATTTCCGTTCCATTTAACTCAAAATAGATATATATTTAAAAAACTATTTCGTGCAGTATAATAAATTTTACCATTTAATTCGCATAGTATTTATTATAATTAATAATCATAATTACAATCCGTAAACTTCGAAAGTTTAATACCATAAACTCCTAAAGTTCAATACCGTAAAATCCTAAATCTTGAAATCCATAAATCTCTAAACTCCTAAATCCCTAAACTACTAAATCCCTAAACTCCTAAAATTATTCACTTAATTTAAATCATTGAAGCAGACGTGATGAATGAGATAGAATTCTATTTATTATTATTATTACTATTTCAAATGTTATAGAGTAGGAAAGTAATAAGGTTATAATAAAAATGTCTGTGTCACCGTTCATCATCAACATCGCTCGGGGTATTAGTAATGTCGATATAGCCTTCTGCGACTTTTCCAGCCTATGCCCACTGTCTGACTTACTGTCTAACTTAATCTCAAAATATGTGTCAATTTCTTTTTATAGCTTCTTCCAAGACGGTGTGCTGGAATATTATGGTGTTATTATTTGAGCGTAGTATATCTTCCATTGATTTATAAATAAGCCCCATTAGTTTATCTTTAGTACACCTATTTAAAAATGTTAAGTGATGCTGAATCTTTTGTTCCATAACCTTTTCAATCTCTTTCAGTGTATTGTATGCGAGGATGCTCCATTTTTCCTAATATCTTCTAGTAGACTACGTCCAACAAGGAAGGAATTAGACGGACTGGAACTCTTATCCGTGTCATAGAAGTGCAGTTTGTTTTTACTATCGACATGTCTCTTGCCATAACCGCTATAATCACTATCCAGTATGTTGGAAGTGATCTTCGTCTTCAAACTCTTCGCTCTCTACGTGCTGATGCTTGTATTGTCGTTTCATGTTTCTTATAGTAGAATTTTTATCCCGTCCTCTTCGTCACTCTCGATCAAATGCTTGTTGCGATTGACAAATTCTGAAACATTTATAGTGTCAAAATTATTAGATGAAATTTCTTGAATACTGTATCATGTTTATAGACTTATGTCTATAAACAAGAAGATAATTCTATAATTACATTATAAACCACATGGACATCCGACTCAAACACAGTGCCAGTATGACTGTTGTCGGACCATCAATGTCTAGAAAGATTAAATTTGTGGAGAATTTACTAAGATATCGTCCCTTCCTATTCAATGAGTCACTACAGACTATTCATTGGTTTACAGGAACATACTATAGGCCAGAAGTTGACCTTGTCAGTTTTATCAAACTATATGTAATTGGCCTACTTGAGTTGTTTGATATTTTAAAACCAAATGATTGTGTTGTACTTATTGGTTTGATGGAGGGGGGAAAACTTCTCAGCCACTAAGCGCTCTGTTTACAAGAATGGTTCATCACCTACCCTACTTTGCCATTAGTATTACTCAAAATCTATTTCTGACTGGAAAAGGCCTGGTAAGGAGCACTTAACTAGGGAGGTTCTTGAGGCTATCAAGGAGCGCAACCGCCTAAGCAGAGACCTAACAAACAGAAGGGTTGAGTGGATTCAGTCGTGCCGGAAGGTCAGGCAACTGATCGTTGAGGCCAAGCAGAACTGTTAGAGAGAGTTCGCTGAGTTTTTTGAGGGACAATACAGTTTCTCTCGTGCGGGGGGGGTGATCCGCTCTCTGAGTGGAAAGAACTTTTTGCTCAAGGAGAGGAACAGGGTGCTGGTAGACGTGGAACGTGAGTTCTCCTCTGACCATAGAAAGGCTAATCGCTTCGTACAAGTGTATGTGGGGGTTAGCCGTCAACGATTCTCTAGAGAGGAGAGAAAGAAGAACCGTGAAGTGAAGAAAATCCTGAATAGGGAGGCTTGTCGTCATGAGCCTGAAGGGGTAGAGTGTAGTCCATATTCTTTAGCGAAGTTGAGCTGTGCACTGAACCAATCAAAGGCAAAGGCGGCTGAGGGTCCAGATGGTATCGCTTCTCGCTTTCTCAAAGAGGCAAGGAAGGTGGCTCAGAACTTTGTTCTGGACTGCTTCAACCTGTCTTGGCAAGAAGGTGTTTGCCCCCAGGTCCTGGAGAACTGCGGTAATTATACCCATTCCGAACGAAGGCAAACCAGCTGGAAAAATCGATTCCTACCGACCGGTAAGCCTAACCTCTTGTCTTGGCAAGGTGATGGAGCGGATGGTGGAAAACCGCCTCTCGTACCTTGCTTAATCGCTTGGCATTTGGCCGGAGGACCAGGCCGGTTTCCGTAGACTACGGTCTACTGAGGACCAGGTCATTAGGATCTTCCAGTCCCTCAGCGATGGGTTTCAGAGTCGG
>JAUZND010056664.1:0-71640 GCA_034780555.1 Coelogynopora nodosa
GTTGTACTCTTGTTATTTCCAGTTTTATTAATTCCTCTCCTTTGCCTTTTGTGTATCTTTTTTGTCGGTTTTCTTTGATATATACTTGTAGTTACACTTTCTTTTGATTTATATTTTATTATTTCTGATTTATTTATTTTCTTTCTATCTGGTGCGCTGATTTTGCCTGATGATTCCAATCAATTCAAAAAATATGTTATTGGACCATGTCGAATCTAACAGAGTTGTTAATATTTTGAAATTCCATTTTCTACGTGGTGTAGAGAATCAAAAGTTGCCCAAATGCGTTTTTGCATATAAACTTCTTCAATGCTTTAATTTGCATAATTGTTTCATAACGAAATAGATTATTATTCATTATGGATCTAATAATGTAGTTCATATTTTGAAAATCCATTTATTACATGGTTCATAGCAGTAAAAGTTCAATAGCGTTTGTACAGTACACATCTCGTATATACATATTCAATCAATGTAAATTATATAGATCATTAATTAAAATGTTCCGATTGATTTTTAAAATATGCGCATGAATATTCTGAAAATTTAATCACAAACAATCTGAATAGGTTAAAACAACATAAACTTCTTTTCTATTTGACATCAAAAAACATTTTAAAAATCATAATATATGTTGTGCCTATAAGTTAAAACAAAATGTTGCTTATACATACATTAATTATAAATAAAATGTTAAAAAAATTATTTAGTATACGTATATATATTCCAACCAGTCGAGTATGTAGTCACAGTTAAAGCTAAATATGATTGTTTATATGGTTATTCATACTTTCAGTGCTTTTTTAGGTCAAATGACATGAATTTTCAAGAAGATGTTGAAGAAGTGGCAAGAATAAAATGAGTAATAAGATGAGATGAGAAAGATAAATAAGATGAGTTTTCAGAACTCATTTTAGAATCATACTAATAATGCCAAGATATCCAATATATAATGTCCACGTTCTTGTGATATTAACAAAATGATGACGAATTATTACAAAGGAAGATAAAATCTGCAAAATAGAATATATCTGCTTTAATAGATATGTTTTGAATGTATACTCCAATACTTTCTAGAAGTTTATTCAATAACTAATAATTATATTAATAAATATAATAATTTATATATATACATATACAAAAATTGTATAATTTCCATTTGGAGTATTAAAAATATCAGAAAATCAAGGCGTTTCCAGGCACTTGAAAACCAAATGTTTTTCTGAAATACAATAACTTTTCAAGAAACTTATGAGGCACATAGAAACGCACGATATCTTACCCGACTTGCGCCACTCCTCAGCCGACTTCTGACGTCTCATGAACACCTCGCCGTCCTCAGAGACGGATTCCGGCAGCCGAATCTCAAGAGTTGTGATCGGTTTCTGCGGTGGTGACCCCGCCTGAGCGCCAGCTCCAGTGGGTGAGCCGGATATCGTTCGTGGCTCTAACAGGAAGGCCAACTTGCCGGTGGGTTCCAGGTCGCGTTCTTTCACACGCATCAGCAGGGGGAGACGGTTCTCCCGGAATGCGCGCACCTCCATGCATAGGTCCTCCCCCGTCTTGGTCACTGGGAAAAGGTTGCCGGCGGTCTCGATCCAGTGTTTACGATCATGGAGTACCTGATGGTCACAGGGCAGTAGTATATTGTAAATGGAATTAAATTTATCTTATCAAAATGAGTAGGATATATACGAAGAATATATTAAGTTTGTAAATTATTCGATATAAATTTTTTAATTCACGTAATTAAAATTTTATCCAAATGTGATACGTTTTATAAAACATACTTCTAATGACGCAAAAATTAATGCTAAATCATCTAAAAATCAATTAAAAATGACAATGTATGCTAGAATTTACGCGTTAGTTCGGATATTAAAAAAATAACCCTATATAATATGTTAGGATTGTTATGAAACCGTTTTACTTCATAAGTTAACAGAAATGCACTAATTATAATTTTAGCAGTGACTTATACTAAATCATTTTGTAATCAAATTATAAGATAGAATTGCCAAACATAATTTGAAATTTAAGTAGATAATTGAGATACTGGTTATATCACAATTCTTTATAACCAGATAGATAGTTACTATAAACTCCCCCCCTCCCCCCTCCCACAGCACTCACCTCAACCGGAGGACCATTTGCGATCATGTCGAAATTCTCCTGGCATTCTAGGGTCTTGTCGATATTGTCATCGGTAATGCAGAGACAACGGATGTGGGCCTCATCGTGTGAGTGGGCACGTGCGTAGACCACAAAGCTGCCAATGTAGGGAACCACTGTCGCCTCTTCATAGATCTTGGCTGCCAACTCCACTACTGAGCCTGAGGGGCAGTCTACCAACCACAACCTGCGAATAAAACATATCGATTATTGATTGAAGTTTTAAATATTTTAATCGAATAAAATACAAGTTTTAATTTGATTGATTAAATTTGACAATGTCTAATTAGTACGTACAACACAATAGAGTGTTATGTACAACGCGACAATAAATTTTCCACTCTGTAATAAAAACTAATGACATCAGACTTGACAAACAAAAAGTGTTTAAAATAGTCCGCTCTTTTTGTCAAAACTTTTATTCTTGTATCCATGACAATGAATAGTCTTACAAAAGACAAATACGTAAGCATCACTAACATCTTTAAGATAGATATATATTGTATATCTCTATCAAAAATTGAAACAAATTATCTTTATATTCATTGAATAGTTGTACAACCTTTTGTCCCTATACCTTTAATGCATATACTCTTTGTTAATTGATTATTTTTCAATAACCTATTTCATTATACCTATACCTGAGTGTGTTATTATCCGTATTTATATTTTTATTGAAAAAAATAATCACATTGTAGTACTCAAATACACTTATTACTATATAAATATTACAAATGAATAAAGTTTACAATATATTTTGTTTTTGCAAAAAATAATTTGATGAAGAATTTAGCATACAAAATTCAACACATATTTTGGTTATCATATAGTAAGACACAATGGTTTGTAACTATTTTACAGAAGATACACGTTTAACTGTGTATAGAAAATGACACTCACAAACATTAAAAACAAATATGTATAGGCTACACATAACTAATACCTATAGGCGTCTGTATTTACGCATTTTATTAGTTAAAATATAATTGACACTTAACTTAATGTGCAACAAATACAACACAAGAGATGCCACAATTAGGATTTCGCAAGAACGGTATATACTTCAAACATAGATAAGATAAAAATTAAGTCAAGTCGTCACTTAAGTTATGGTCAAAGTCAGTGGGAAATAATTGGTTAATATTTTTGTCAACTTTTAAAATGACGTTTTTTAAAAATAGAAAGAAAAATGAACTCATCATTTGCACGTAATTTTTAAAATAATAATAAAACGTTAAGGCAAAAGGTGTTATCAACATACTGCGCGGATAGATTACACGCAAATCGTACACAATAATCACAACGATTTATAATAAGCCTCATTAATGCAGTTCTACTACATAGCAATTTGTCAATATTTAATATAAAATATAAACTACTATTTACTTAAATTCCGGCACTAATAGTTTGCAACTCCCATGACTACAAATAATATTACTTTCTTTTCTTACCTATACAACTCCGGTAGACATGCGCTATGAAATAAACCATTGTTGAAGAGCTAGTACTACTCGAATTAATATAGATATTACTTAAATAGTAACATTCTACTACTCATAGAGAATTAAGAGAAAAAGGAATACTAATTGTCAGCATCACTAACTGTGTAAAATTAATTTTATCAATATAGATTGTTTTATTGCTAACCAATAACCATAAGTACTTGAACATTTTTATTATTAATATGTATACAGAATAACAGAATGGTAAAATCATTTTTATAAACACTCAAATACATAAATTAAGTATCCTTAGTTTTGTCCATGGTATACACTCATGGTTTCCATTAGTTTGTCGTTTTAAAATATGTTGTACTTTTTTAGTACTTTCTAGGGATCTAAAAATAAAATTCGATTTTCTGCTTTTTGAACATTTTTAATACGAATATAAGCAGTCATTTTGTTATAAATTCATTGGCAATAATTACAGTTAGACTGAAAACATAATTATTATCAAGAGAATATCAGTAATCATATTTAAAAACCATTAAAAAATCAGGCCCTTTTTAAGCACATTCCAAATTGAAACACTGAGTGGGAACAAATAGTAAATATACAAGAACAATTAGGATAATCAGACTACCCATTTTCATCAAGTGCATAACTAATCTCGCATTAATATAGGCAAATTGATCAAATAAATATATTTCACAAACCGATAATTTACATTTATTATGTAAAATACGTGGAATGATAGTCATTTATTTAAATATGCTTATTTACGTAATACTTTTGGAATGCATGACACTATTTGATCAACAATATATTTGATGCATATTTCCCACTATAAACATTTTAAATTTAATTTAGAAAATATACAACCACGAACTATGTTTGTAATAAAATAACAAAAAGTCTAACTATGCAACAAAAAAATAAAAATATCCAGGAAATATAATATGATAGTATACAAAATTAGTTATAATTCATAAATATTTACAATAATTAACATGTTCCATATATGCAAATACACCAATATCCCTGGTAGGAACATTCTACATTCAACGTAATACACACAACTTCCTCAACGACTGATAAGAATCACGTGACTGACCTTGCCGACACGGTGGTGGTGAAGGACACAGTGTCCTTGTTTCTGGACATAACGGAGTTGCCGGTGATGTCCTCCCAGGTGGCTGGTTCGGCACCCCCCGTGATACTGCAAAGGAGGCGTAGAGTGGCCGAGTCGCCCTGGTTGATCATGCCTCGTGTGGCCGCCTGGGGCAGCGGCATTATCATGGTGATCGGCTTGTGGAACTTGCGTCGACGTGGCTCAATGGTGACGATGGGGGAGACGGCGACACGATTCCCCGAGAGGCGGGTGACCAGATCATGTGGCACTGGGAGAATCTGATGTGTAGAGAGAAAGAGAGAAAGAAGCGTGTAAATATTGTGCCAGTTTTAAAATTATATATTCACAAAACAACACCATGGCAAAACTGCCCTGTGGTTAATTTCATATGGTTTTTTAGTATGTATAGAGTGTGTCTTGAACTATTAGTTCCGGTGTAATACGTTTTACAGGAATGACTTACCACCTGCTAATGTTATAGACCTGTTACATTGTGCACAAGTTAGGATTAAAAAACACCTGTATTATTTAGATTTAGTGAATTACTTATAAGACTGATACATAACCAGATTGATTTTTGACAAATCCGAAAACTATCGAATTTGTAACATTATAACATAATTTAATTAATTACAAGTAGTGACTTCGAAAAAATATTTTTAGCAAGTCTATATAAGCTTTTCTAAAAATAGTTTGTGAATCTTATAAAATATAAATATGTAACCGTCCTTTCAAATAATGTCTTCAAATACAAATGAAAATACCTGTACATCTTCTTACTTGTATCAGAATAATTTTCATATACTGTGCACACATAATATGCACATATTTTTTAATGTATTTGTAATAGTAGGCCATATTTGTAATTTATAGTGTTTTAATCCAATGTTTAAAGATGTGATTGCAGCCCTAAATAAGTTTAGCTTTTTGGAAAATTTCACACATTTTCAGATTGATCCCATAAATGTTATTGATAAATCATTAATTTTAAGTGCATTTTAACCTATCGGACTATCTTTGGAATCGTTTAATAATTAAAATAAATTTTACTCAAATATTATATTTTTAACAATTATTGAGGATTAAAATATAATCACCCATATACAATAATACAAGAACTTGAAAAAAAAGTCATCCAAAGCAATCAATATAATGAATATATTTAAAATTAAAGACAGCGCGAACAAACAAAGCTATTTTCCACAATTGAACATTTTAGTCTGTTGTATTACCTGCAGTCCAACTTTAATCTTCTTCTGTAGCGCAGATTCTGGGAAGACGCATTGTACGTGGGGAACAACAACTGAACTAATCACTCCCCCATCCGCACCAATCAGGGCGACATCTTGTCGAACTCGGGTCACCAAGGCGAAATATTGTGGGAAATCGGTCGTCAGAATGCGAACTATACGTCTGGACCGAAGTTCTTCATTGGTGGACAGACCGTCTGGAGAGTTTTTGAAAACACGTGTTCATTGTTAGAAAATAATAGGTATTTTTAAGAGGTAGTTTGTAAAAAATACAAAAAAACAACGTAATTATTTCTTTTTGTTATAATCTTGTAAATTCATGTTATAGTAATATTATAAAAGTTTTTCTTTTGATAGGGCCTATGTCTAAAACCTAGAAAAGAGTAATTATATTTTGTTTCGATCATATGTTGTTAGAGTGTGGAACATGTTATTGTACAGTATACAAACCTGATACAATATATAAACCAAAAAAATACTTTATAAGGTCTAAAAATATATGTTTAACAGTAAACAGCAATTATGCCTGTTAAAATGTTTTTAAAATATAGATAAATATTCAGTTTTGCAAATATACCAAACAAAAAATCCTACCATGGCACATAAATGTTATATTTTAATGGTTTTATTTTCTATGTTATGCTATTTTTTCATTAAATGATTCATCTATCCAGTTGAAATGTGATCCAAATAATTAATAACGATTTAATTAACATAATAATAAAAATTTATTTTATAAAATCCCGCAACACTGTTTTAATCATTTTTGTCATAAAAACAGAATAGACAGCTCAACAATACGTTATTTTTTATTTACACGGGACTTGCAATGGATTCTATAGGACGTATACAGTGGGTTTTATGTGAAACAAGCGTTTGCAAAAAGATTAAGTTTTTAATAATTTTCTGTTATTTACACAATTGGATATTATACAAAATTATTGGGATAAATCTGCCCAGACACTTTAAAGAAAGAAAAAAACTGTTTTCCATGACACATTTTAAAAATATTTTCCTGACATTTCTCAGACTTCCTTGAATATTATTAACTATGTTATAATTTAATTTGTACATTACATAGTACTAGAAATATAAATAATTAATATATGTCATCAATAATAATTTAAATAATAAATTTATATAACATTTTAGGCTTTTACAAATACTTAATGTAATTAGGCAGATATTATGATGATACATTTAAACGCAATTGTTCGTATACTTTTGACAATACAATAACTTTCTTACACAACATGTTAGCCTTCAGTTATATAATATATCTACAAACTCACCGAAAGAAGTCCCAATAGAGTCATGAACAGCCTGCTCGGTAGCAGAAAGAGTGTGCTCAGTCCAATGAACTCCATCGTTGGATCTGAGTATCTGAATCTCACGCTCCTGGCCACGTAAGGACGCATAATGGGGGATCTCGAAAAGGATCGGCGAATTGAAGGTAACATGTCTAGGACCCATTTCCATAATTCTATAGAAAAAAATTAATTTAATAGATTAAAATGTATAAATATGAGTTTCTCAATTTAAACTAAAATATAAATGATGCGTCATGATCTATGTTTAAGTGAGTTGGGAACACTCCTCATATACTACTTAAGTAATGAAATATATAACAAATAAACATAAAATGGTATACTGTTATTTTAATAATTAGGACCATTAATTTATAAAATCAAGGTTTGCTCTTTGCAGAATGGGTAATGAATTTAAAAATAAATGAAACGGTCCGTTGCCTCAATTAATATAGGTTATACTAATGTTTGCGTTAAAAACATCTATTCGGTTACGAAAGAAATAAATTTGTGAAAATGCTCAATACTTCAACTGTTATATAACGGTAATTACTTTCAACAAGCATTATACTGTTCAACAACAATATACTTTTTATTATAATATTAAAAATTAAATTGATAATACGAAATTAAAGTTCATTAAAGTTAATGTTGTATTAGTTAAGTTTAATTGTGACAGTCTAATACACAAGCACAGGCAGTTCTTAAATTAGTTATTTATTTGTTTAATAAGCATAACTAAATATAATATTTTAATATGTCTTCAAGTATAGTTCATACACAGTGTATTATAGTAAATACTTGAGCACATTAATCCATGTAAAAGTTATATATCTTCAACATTTTTTATATTAATATGATAAAATTAACACAACATAATAAACACTGTAAGACATAAGTGATTTGGGATAGCCTATAGGGCAATTATTTACTCAAATGATGTTAACTTGAATAATTTTACTTTTTAAAAATGTAAATAATTGGTGGGTTGTGTACTTTACAAAAATAGACCGCAATTCGGAGCATACCTGCATGCAAGTCCTTCACCATCATTTAACTTCGGCAAATTAGACATTAGATTTCTCCGAATAAGCCGACAAGTGATTCGTATAGGTGAGGAAGCGGCATTTGGTGGGATCAAAATGCGCATATCTGGATAACGCTGAGCTCGCATGGTTCCTCCACGTGCGTCAACCAGAAAGGATACCAAAAAGCTAAAACAAAACGTGATACAATTAAAAATATTTCAATTTAATGCTTATGAAAGCTAAAAATTACGATGTTCCATTTTCCACTGTAAATTGTGAATTCTTTGTATATTTTGTCATTTATATTATCAATAGTAACAACAATATCAACGACAATTTCACTAATTAATAGGCTTTGTTCTAAAAAAATTGTATTTAATAGTGGTAAGATATTTTTCAAAAATGTAGAACAATTACAGAACGACTAAACTACAAAAATAGTTAAAATGACTACAACAATGTTTCCGTCTTAATGACATGCTTATATTACAGTCAAGTGTTTTATATTAGTATATTTTTATTAGGTACACTATCTAGTCATTCTCGTATCTAAAACACTGTTTTTCAATTGATTAATAAAAAAAGAAAAAATCAAAGTTTAAAAAATTAAATTTATAACGTACCATCACACACAAAAAATTAACTATATATTTTAACACAATACTTTTAGTATTAACGGAACATATTTAACTTATCTTCATACTGTGAGTAATTCTTATGACAATGAATCGTACATTATACTGAGAGATTAAATGACATATTGCTATTCCAATGTTAAACAATACAATTTCATGAGAAAATCAAAACCGAAAGTAATTAATATTATGATATACGACAAAATATTTAATGTAAAAATACTTCAAACAATTTTGTCTTAATGACAATGCTAATTGTAAATCGAATAATTCTGTTAACGCATCGATTAATATAATTTTGCAACAATCATAGCATTTCAACATCTTAATATATGTAAAGTACCCAATAATGATAATTTAGCAAAATCTGTTTACTAACAACACAATTTAACACATCATTGCCGAAAATCAGCTTCATTATGATAGAGTCACATTTATGTTGGCTAAATGATTGATAATTGATACAAAAATTTCAAAATATTCAGATTTTTTAAACTTTAGTAATCAAAAACCCTTTCCTAACTTTTCGTTCATTGCCTTTATATAAACATTATCATATTTATGAAATAATATATAGTTAGTATTAATTATATATAGTAGTACTAGAAAACTATAATCAGAGGCGGCGGAAGGGGGTGGCCACGGGGCCATGGCCCCTGCAATAAAATTCATCTTCCGCCGCCTCTGATAATCTACCGTAAAGCATGAACTTGCACATTAGATACACAAAATAATATTTCGTGATGTGATTGCACTGATTAAATAAAACACAGAAACTAATGATTGAGGCCCACAAATATAATTTTAATTAAACTCAGTAATATTATTACATCTTATTAAAAATACTATATAATTCTATAATTACAGATTGAGGGTAGAGTTGTGGTTTAGAGAGTTTACAAAAAAACGGGGGATATAAAACTTTAGGCTATTTAATTATACCGGGGGATAGGCTTAGGAATTCCGGGGAACATTGCCACAACGTATCCTAATAGACCATTTTAGGCAATACATAAAATTAATCTCAAAACATTCAACACTAGATTCGAAGGCATTATATATTAAGGACACTTTTTGTTTTGAAAAATGAGGAGCACAAAACTAGTTTTATATTAAAAAGAGAAAAGAAAATTATAACACTAAACACGTGCGATACAAATCATAATCGTCAAAGTTCTCCATTTACTGAAATTTAAAAAAATACCAATAAGATATGAACAGATTCCCATAACCCTTTTACCTATCGGCCGCTTATAAGTAAGTTAATTTACGTTAGTATTTACATAGTTTTTTTTCATTGCGATATCTAATATAAATATATATAATAATATAGAACATCTGTTTATAAAATGATGTGTTAGCGAAGTATAAAAATAGCACTTAACGCTAATAACATAATATAAAATTGACATTGAACACTCAATAATGTAAAGATAGAATTGAATAATAAATAGCATAGAATATATGAATACCTCCTTGACAAAAAAGTATATTTAGCTTTGAAAAAGCACATCTTTAATAGAGATATTTTTCTTAAAACATAAACAAGGGTGATAAACAGTTACTTACTCATCGCCATGTGATTGAACCACAACCATTTTAACTGGGCAAAATAAGTCCAACAAAAATATTTAATTATCACGAATTCCAACACACAAGTTGTTTTATAGAATATTGTCACAGGACAGAACAACACACGAAAGTTGATAATCAAGTACGACAAAACAGTCTCGCTTGCTTCCAAATGACAACAAGGGTGCTTTACCTCATGCAATTACTTAAATAGTGCTAGTAAGTTAGCAGTTAGGTAAATATAAGGTAGAAAGGGTCCGGCAGTCTCACTACTCGTAATACAATGATAATCCAAATTGCAATTGAAACGTGCAAGGCACCCGGATAAATATCTAAGTAAGCAAATTCAGTGTAGTTAGTGTTTACTGTCCAGCTATTGGCTGGTTAACTCTGAAAGGGAGGTTAAAAATCAATAGATGCCCATCCAAATCTAGTGAATATACTTCTATGGTTCAGACGAATCCTAGACAGTCTGTAGACCCACGTCAATAATATTTAATCATATGTCTTATTTGCAAAGGCTTAATCTGAGCATAGGAAAATATTACTGTAAAAGTAATTTATAATACAATTAATATAAATATATAATATATATAAAACGGTAATATTGGATAAAAAGAATCAAACACAGTAACCTTGAAACAATTTTAGGCACTTATCCTCCATTAAAAATGGAATTTGATAGATAGTAAATAATTGCGATCGATTTTGTGCAAATAATAAATCTAAATAGTCAAGAGGTCACCTAAAAGTTCAAATATACCCACAAATACCAAAATCTGACAAAAACAGACAATAATTAAAATGTTGTTTTCAATTGCACTTTCATTTGAGGAAAAATAAACCTCAAAAAAGAAACCACACTCTACAATTTTTACAGAACATTTTTTGTAACTAATGAATAAATTCAAATTATATTTAAAAATCGCACTAGCGTGTACAGTACTGTAGGTACATTTAGTCCATTCAATCCAAAAATATTTGTACAATATTCAACATTTAATTGAAATATTATTAAAAAAATAAAAATAAATACGTGATACTACTAAATAGTAGTAAAATTTGCAATATACTAATAAAAATAATCATAACATAATTACACAAAAAATCGTTTGTAAAAACAGTATCTCGTTAAATTAATAATTAAAATTTAGTATATTATGCTTATTTATTATATACTATTACTATAAAATATTATAATGTATGTCCTTTATATATATTTATTTTTAACTAATATTTTTTATGATATTTAAAATAAATTATATTAAGCAGCAATTCCAGTTTTACTCTCATTCCGTTTAACAGCCGATTACCGTTATGTAAGCGAAATATTATAATAAATTGGAAGTTGTGTGCGTTCAAATATGAGCGTTTGTAACTAAAAGACGTAATCATATATTTAACATATTCTCCCTATAATTTCCTAAACAAGGTCAAAACCATATATTAAAAAAATAAATTACAGCAGAAGTACCTGGCGATGGACCTGCTCATCATAAGATTAATGAAATTGCCTTCTTTAGGATATGTTTCAAGAGGATGTTCCGTTGAGTGGTGAATATTTTTGTATCAATTATGAAGGTAACAGATTACTTTAAAAATGAGAGATAGTATTTATTGATGTGCTTAGATTGATCGAGTTATGCGCATGTTTCGTATAATATAAATTACACGACGACCCATGTGCGGAACGAAAAATAAGGAAACCTTAATTTTTATTTTCCAAAATTATTTTCCTATGATACTGTTAATTGATATACCATATTTATTGAATATTTGAAAAAAAATTGTGTTCAAAATATAAATATAAAACAAACAAAAATATTTTTTAAATATTTGGTTGAAATGAAATAATTGCTGAAGGTGGCAACAAAAGAAAAAAAACAGATAGACTGACTTCCTATCAACTTTGTTATCATCTTAGTGGGTATATTTACCATATTAAGTGACATTCTGTAAATTTCAGTGTTCAATAGTCAGCTTCAAAAATATGAATTAATATTTTAGATATAGTATTGCTTAAATTTCATTTACTAAAATAATACAGTACAATATCTATTGACCCTTCCACTATGGATAACAGAGATTATGGGGAGTCGAAACTATGCGTGAACTGCTCGACTTTACTATACTATATTATATAATATTTAGTTTATTTTATTTTATTTTAGCATGATTCAGTAGTAACATTTAGCTAAATATTGTAAAAAATGTATTAGTTGCCTATATAAGTTGATTTATTAAATTATATTCAACAACATTCTCAAATAAAAAATAAACATAATGTTTAATCGGCTAAACACAATAACATAAATTACTATACATACCATAAAATTATCTCATCTTGTTTATTTTATTGTTTGATGCATTTTAACACGAATTGTCCACGGGTTTCCTTCCTGTTCTTTCGGTTCTAGTTTAGCATGTTTTCCCAGGCATGATGTTTTATCTTTTCATGTAAACATACTGGCCTGTTTCATTGTGTTAAAATGTGGGATTTAATTAGTCTTTTTCTTCTATTAATAGTATCGTTGTTCTTTCATTTATATTTCTTGTTTGATACCGTCTCTGGACATCACTGAAACATTTATTCTTTCATATTCTTTTCATCATCTGCTAAATTTTGCATAAATGATCATTTGCTTAATGAAATTTTATAGTTTATTTGATTGATTTATTATACATTTTATATTAGTGTTACATCCTGTATCTGTTGACAGGCTATTATAATATCCTTATATTTATTCATGTAATATCAATTACAAGAATCAGTGAATCATTTTATAAATGCTTGATTGGAAGGTTAATTAAAAATATTAAATACCAATAACCTCCGTATATAAATGAATCGCTACCAATTCAATATAATTAACAAATCTAAGTTTTTTTTGCTAATACTGAAAAGTTATCTAAATAGGGATTTTAAAAGTAAAGGTCCTATAGTTGGCAAAGTTATACTTTTCTGGTGACTTTCTTACCCAGTTGATACAGGTCTTCGAACGACAGGGACATTCTCTGGCTCAAAATCCCAATCAGTTGTGCTATTGGAAGCGAATTGTTGGCGATATACGTTGCTTGTTATTATCTTATATATGGGAATATGAAAAAAGAATAAAATTACTTTTTTGAATTATACGTTTTGTTTATAAAAAAAATTTGGAATTAAATTTTTAATGAATTACTTTGAAATATTTTAAAATAAAATTTGACGAAAATATTTTTTATGTGAGTAATACTCTTCGAATGACTTTTTAATTTTTTTATTTTATCTCGCCATTATGGTAAATGAACATAATTGATCTAGAAGTTTTTATCTATCATTTGTCAATATTATATTCGAAATGTTGATTATAAATAAAAATATAAAAGTTTGCAATATGTGCTTTATCCAACGTTAGATGGGCCTTAAAATATTAAATTTTATATTGCCTTAAATCGTAGGTAATTGGATTATTCTGAAATTTAGTTACTCTTTAACAATTATGGAATACATGTGTATCATATTTTATAAAAATAAAACTTGATGTGAGGTAATGAAAAATATTTGAATGGCATTAGTTTGAAAACGATATTTGATATATTTTTAGTATGATATTAAAATTTAAGTTAACATATATATATATATTAGAACTAATTAGTATTAAAGTGTTTGTAAAACGCATAGCAATGAGTGCAAATGTAAATATTGAGAAAAAAAATATGTTTATAGATTTTGTATATTGTAGAAACTCGACAGAACGTTTTCAATTTACGAGCATATAATTTATAAATTAAAGATACAATTTATGGCAAAAATGCAACGACATCAACACATCTCAATATTTTTGTTAGCACTCAGTTTAAAATTGATTAATTGAAGCGTTAAAATATGTAATATACAATGTATATTATTAATTGATTATCGTTCTAAAAGAATTCTTAAATTTGCCTTATATTATTTTTATGATCTGTGAGTCCTCATGGGATGGGGGTTATAAAAATGAGCATCCGTTCAAACAAGCGCAGGTCACCCACAGACTACTTTGGCATCCATCATATACATCTTGATCCAATACTGTTATTTCACACGATGTCGATAAATCAATAACTGGGAACTGATAATACATTTGAATTTATTTTAGATATATTTTTTAAACTGTCTATGGTTTACAGTTGAATTAAGATGATATATTTAAATTATTTAAGGGTATAAAGACCACTATACCTAATTTGGTAAAATTGATTTGTTTTATTCAGAGTTTTGGAAATGAATCTTAAAAAGATGTTGTAATGTTACATTAAGTAAAACGTTTTCCAAAAACAATAAAAAAAAACTATTTCGTGTAATAATTCATAATAACATAATTATTTTTAACTAAAATGAAAATGAAGTGGTCTGTTAAAATGGTCTTTTTACATGACAAAACTATGGGAACATTATAAGTATAGTTATAAATATTATCGATTTTAAAATATAAATTTAATATGATAAATACAAATAAAATCAAATTTCAAATAATTTTTCACGTTAAACAAATTCCACTGATCAATTACAATTTTTAACACACTGACCACAATTTTAAACATTTCGATTTTTTTAATTGGTCGATTGGCTTAACCTCACTGACATGATAATTTGTCAAAAATCCCAAATTTTATAATTTTATGATAAAAATATTTGGCGATAACAAATATGTTTATTATAAAATTGTTTTATTTATTACATCAATACACATCTTAAAGTGTTTATCATTACAAAACATTTTTTGCAATTGTGTTTTTTGCAATCAAGTTTGGTACTTTGGTTTTATAATAATATTTATTACTATATAACACCAATTGAACAAATGATTGTTTTAATACTTTTAAAATATGTTTTATATGTGAATACAATAAAAAAAAAAAATTATGTAATTTTCAATAAAATATTGGTCGGAAAATAATTATATCACATTTTTATAACATTTAACACTTTTCAGTAACTGATAATAAAATGAAATTTTAACCATTAAATATATTTATATGTAAATATTAAATGTATTTTAATGATAATATGCATAAGAATATTAAATTAATCACAAAAATATTTAAAAAAACGAAGACAAATTTAATATAAAATAAAAAATATGTATAATGAACATTTTTATGAAAATGTCTACTCAATGGATATAATTTTTACTCGCCCTTCCTTGATAGTCTTATATCTGTTATAATAATATTAAAAATAACAACCTCTACGCAATACAATGCTGCATTATTAAAATTAAAAAAATATAACAACTTAATGAATCCCCAATAAAACTGGAGCCCCCCTTTTTGCAATAAAATAAGTACCTAGTCACAAAATGTTAAGTTACAATTGTAATCCCCATTAAGACTCTGGAAATTGCAATATTGTACATAAGGATACCAACCTCTTTTTATAAAGACTCAAAATTTTATTAAACAATAATTTATTGATAAATAATCTAATTCAAACAATATGAAACGATTAGTCTAATATTATAAGCTTTCATTTGAATACATATATTTTGAAATATGACACATATAAGAAAAACATTAGTTAAAATTAAATTGACATTTCATAAGTATGAATATATCTCCACATACCCTCACACATAATATAATAATCAATTCTCCCAAAGTAATTCAATTCAACATCATAACGAAATAATCATAAAAATCAATAAATAATTAATTGAATATATATATATATAAATCTCAAAACAGTACTTAATTTTCAAATCAGTAAAATTTTATATACTTTGGTGTGTTACAAAGTAAAATAAATGTCATAATTTTGTTAGACAAATTTTCTTTCATTTAGGATGATCTTCGTTATTTCAATAAAAAAAATTCATTATGTATTATATTTGGAGTATTATAACTTAATACCTTATACAATCAAATTTGGAAATCATGATCTACTATTCATTACATAATTTGGAACTAAAAAATAAACCCTTTCTGAAAATACACAATAAAATGTTATTTGAAATATAGTCACTTAATTTTTTTTTGAAATAAATAATTTTATAATGACCTACCTGTTCGCCGTTTACAGAAGTTCGCTTCAAAAAATCCGTATTGTCTCGGAGATTACTGTCATGTAAACTAGCCTCACCTAGAGTGTCATTGAAATAAATGAAATAGACATACTTTAGAGGTTTATGTACCATATTATGTAATGCTTGTTTACATAATATATTATAATTAAATTGAATTATATTTAACTTTTTACTGAAATAAAATACTCATTCAAAATGTCAAAAATGGTTTAACAGAAAAATAAAACAATTTGATTAGTTGTTCAGGCCACAAAACACCAATATGTTCTATTATATCGTGTATCTCAATATTTGTTCGTTAATCATAAAACTTGATGTCGTTAGTGGAAATTCTGTATGAATTACTGTTTTGTGCACATATATACACAAGTTCTCATTTTTTAATTCAACGAGCTCAATGGTAAAAAAGCTAGAAAATAGAAACACATTACAATTGTTATCAATGGATGGAATTTAATAGAAATATAAAATAAATTTTAGTGAGCGTAATGGACAAATAAAAATATTATGAACCATCACGAGAATACATTTTTTCTTAAAGAGATAAAGTATATCACAAGTTGAAATTTTAAATTTTACGAAAATTCATGCTCAGGTATTACACAAAAATGTACAGTATAAAAATAAATCACAGATGATAATATCTAAATAGTATATATATTCTACATACATACATATATTAACTCATTTGTTCAGATAATGTTGGAGAAGCTTAAAATAGTAAATTTAAGGTTAGAACAGTAATTTCTGGAAGCTATCAGATTATAAACTTATCTGATCATTTTTTATCGTAAAAATCTCGCACTGGAGCGCCATCAATACGACATAAATTACAGACCTTCTATTTTCGATTTAATGTTTATATTGTCCATCTAGTGGGATGTTAACTACCTATAGAAAATGTGTCACTAGCAAATTAACATTATAATGCTGTATTATGCAGCAATGTATTTTATGACGATTTAAATATTGTGTATTATTGTCGACCACATATGATACCAAACAAATCAAGCTGTTCCAAATGTCCGGGAATCCTTGTAGAATTCCCCTTTTAGAATAGAAATTGTCTTTTTTCAATTGATTATGTCTAATATACTAGATATATTATATTAACCTAACAAAACCAAAACCTTATATGTGGCTTTGCTTGCTCCCTTTCTAAAAAATCCTGGATCAGTGCCCACTAAGGCATTATGTTGCCAATCTAATGTGCTAAATTCTCCATTTAATGTTATATTAATTTAAACCTAACATTATTGATATTTTAGCGGTAACTTTATGTTATACATAATTATCATCTCATAAATGGATGCAAACTGATATCACCATACATTATTATTTATAATTACCTACTAAATAATAGTCGTTAAGTCTAGACACCTTGGATACATTTATGAGATTATATCTCACCCGTTATATCATTTATATCAATTCCCTTTGTGAAAAATCCATTTTATTTTAAGTAATTCAATTATCGAAGTGGAAGAAGCAAATGAAATATTATATATAGTTGACGTTTATTATTTTAGAATAGGAACAGTTGATGAATAATTTTATAATATTTCATTCTTTTACGAAGAAGTTATAGCTGACCTTCGGACAAAATTGAATTATATTCTATGAATTGATTTACAGTTAGAAAAAAAAGTGTCATTTATTCAAAATAAATAATGTTAACTTATAATTTAGTGTGATTCACACTACACAGTATTCTACGTTGATATTTTGAAAATTTATTAATAAACTAATATAGTCATATTACATAAGCAACAATAAACGGGTTTTTTAATGTAATTAACTGTCATGTTAAATTATAGAAATAGAAACATTGATTTTTTAGAAAAGTTTACTTACATCTTGTCAAAGCCCAAGTGTATGAGATAAGGATAAAATACAAAATTGAATTCCTAATATGATAATAAATACATATATTTAAAAATAGCATTAATTATAATAATAATATATCAATATTTTGTTAATTAAAAACGAAGAGCATTACCACCACAAAGCCTTTCTCAGCACCGAAGCAAAAGGTAAAGAACCAAGCAATTGTTAAATTATCTAAATATTACAGCATATATTAATATATACATCTTTTTAAATTTTTTTTTGTATTAGCGACAACATTGAAATGTTTGATCTGCAGCGACATACCAAAAGAATTCATTGTCTGTCTGCGAGACAATTCGGCGAAATAACTTGTTTGATTGATGAGATCGGCACGAGTAAAACAAGGTGAAGGCGGTATTGTGGTGAAGTCGATATCATCTACATTTGAATGAAATATGCATACTAACTAAACAGCGTTGTTAGAATGCTGATAATGACCGCAACCACTGGTTTTAAAGATATATAACAGACAATCATGAATTCTTTAAAAGTATTTCCAGTGGACATTTTCGCTCAGTTTCTTTAAGGCACGGAGTGCTTGTTTGAGGTAGACAACAGTAAAAACACCTTACAACCGATTAACAACAACAGTGCAGCACAACAACAAAACAACGTACGTAAGTAAAGCACAACAACCAAGTTATATAGCCAGCTTTGTTATTGTATAACAGCCGAGAGTTTGCTTGGCCTGGGAGAGTTAAAAAGCGCTTCACAATGAGGCAAGCTTATTGCAATTAGAGAGAAAAAAGAGGGATTATGAGAGAAAAGACAGAGTTTGTTGGTTAAACAAAAAAATAAGAGCCCATTCGCATCAAACCTCTTTGAACTTGTGGTGTACGAGGCTCCAAGATAGGAGACATCATGGTTTCGTCCAAATTAAGATCACGAGAACGTGAGTCTCCCTGACTCGAAATATTTGACTGACTTGCTACAAATGCGAAAATTGCAGTAACAATATTTCAAGCAAATTTAAATGATCGTTTATTTTCAAAAATAACGTCGATATACGTATGTATATCGTAGATATAGTGTCACAGTTAGAAAAAACCGGTTTTGTTATAAAGATTATGCAGCGTTAAAATCAGTCAATTTTGACCTGAAATTTGAAATATAGGTATGTAAATTAGAGTGTCGTAGTAATGCGTAAACAGTGGGTTACCTTTGAAACTCCGTGCAACCATTAACTTTAAATAAAATAGTACAAACATTCGTTTGCTTTATCAACTGCTTACTTTGTAATTTTAATATAAAAGGAGAACATTTTAATGTTGTAAAGATTTTTAAATATCAATATTTTTTAACGCGAATAACATTTTATTTGAAAGATTTAGTACGATATTATTTTGAACTTCATATTATGAGTTGTTTATAATTATACTTATAAGTATATAATACCTCAATATTTTATTTAGGCTTTGGTTATATTAGACATATCTAGTTTGCAAGGAATAAATAATGTTTGACTTGAGAATCCCTTACAAGTGAACTAATATATTACCACTCTTTGATAGATCATCAACAGTCTCAAAGTGCGAATCAAGATAGATAGATATATATTATATTATATTTTTATTATATATTATATAAATTATACTATGATATTTATTGATACTATGGTATAGAGTAACTTTGTGGTATTGACCAAATTCGTTTAATACACAGAATATAAAATTTAATATCACAATGCCACCAATGTTAACTGCCAATATCATATAGTCATATAATCATATACACACAAACAATGTTAACAATTACTGTTATCATTTAGTATAAATTCACCATAAAAATATTAACATAAAGGAAACAAACACCCTCTACAATATAATTTGGAACTTATAAATAGTCTCCTCTAAAACTGTAAAATAAAAATATAATTATGCTGCATACAAACTCACTGATCAAAAAGTACCTTATAACGCTCATACCATTATATGTTGTATAGCGTCTGTTATATAAACTGACACTTGAGGCAGTGATGTAGGCTTTTATAGAAAACTGTTGTCATAGTAACTTTACGGTAAAAATGCCAGTACTTACATTGCGTTTTATCTCAATTTCTTAATTTATATAGCACAGCTGAAGATTTATTATTTACTAATTTTGTTTGGATAAATACTACTTGACATGCTTAAACATTACAAGGTTCAAGGTTGAAATGTTATTTACATTTTGCTTATATAGAGTTCCCTATGCTTTTTACTCTCTGTATAACATATTTGAACATAATACATTTCAGCAAAGGTCTTTATACTGTTAATGTTTAGTTGTTAGTTTCATACCGATATATTAGAGGCTATACAAGGTTATGTATGTTTTCAGTGAAACTATGTAGTAAGGCTATATGTATTAGTAATGTAAGCTTCACCCTATTTTACCATTAGATCCATGCGATTTAAGCGTATTATTCTTAGATCCGGAATCTTTAAAATGTATAAAACTTTTTTTTAAATATTTCAAAAAATGTATAAAACATATTATTTTAATGTATTACTCGCTTTACAAAATATAATATTTTGCCAAAAGCAAAACAAACTCAGAAATGATTATATAAAATCGTCTTTGAATTGTTATACTACACTATTAAGTACTTTAAGAATATTTTTAAAGTAATTTTTCATTAATTATTCATGATTAATATTTAAAAAATGTGAATATATGCTTAGTAAGTATAATTATGTTATTTGTTTATTTAGCCTTTCCATGTTACGTTAGATATATCATATAATATTCAGTCATTATATTATTTTACTTAAAAAAGAACTTTTCAATAGGTAAACTCTATTGAAAAAGACATATAGCGTAATAAATATATTTACTCGCTTTATATATTACTATTACATGTTTATTATTTATTACTATTATTTACTATTTACTATTTACTATATTATATATTACAAGTTTTAATTTATTTTAATGTTTATTTTTATACATTTAAAATGTCATAATTGTTTAATAATTATTATAAATATATATATGAATGTATGTAAACTCATATTATTACATCAAAACATAAATTAATATTAAAATAGTATACAAAATCACAGTATAATTGTATATTGTCGAAATTGAAATTTTACAAAAATTCATAAAAAAAGCCTTTATTATTTAAATAATAATATTACATATAATTTGTCCTTTTTATAATAAAAATAATCAATAAAAACTATTGTCCACACGCTTATTAAGCAAATATATTCATTTCTCAATTGTTATATTTCTGTGCATAATTTAAAAACTATATATATAACATTGTAACATTTGTAACATTTAAAACATTTTGCAACATTTTAAATGTTTTAAACATTCAAAATATGAATATCTGTAACTTTAATCCTTGTCAGTAGAAACAATCAAGGAAATTCATTAAAATTCATCTCACAGATTTCCGTATAATAAAAATTCATATCCTGTTGTACAAAAAGAAAGATTTTCAAATAATCCTATCAAGACTACTAATATTCTAAATTTATTTTGTTTTAAATTTCTTAAAAAAATGTTTTCAAAATTTTTAATATTCACCATTATTATATTTTAAATAAATAAACGTAATCAGATTGTTTATATCACTTAATATACATTTTTGTATAAATTATATTTATATATTTATATTATATAGTTTAAGCTTTATTCCATAATTAAACTATCAAAAACAAGAAGGTTAAATTCGTGATATCATTTTAAATGATCGATGATGATTTGGTTTACTTTAAACATTTATAAGATCAACAGTTTTTTAAAGGCTTACATGCGTCAGATTGGGCGTGTAGCATACTAAAAAGTAACATTATAAATTAATCATAATTATATAATTAAAAAGTTTATCGTGTTTTTGTATCTTTTGATGGTATAAAACTTCAATAACTAAAGTCGAAACAAAAACCTATTAAACATCAGGTAGGTAATAGTATTTTTTAATGGTATATTCTTAACCTCAATCATATTATAATCTATCATTTTCACTTATGAATAATTAAAAAGGAAAGTTAACCATTTTGGATTTTAGGTGATAGGGCCGGTTGTTTTTTAAAATACCTACCTATATTATCCCGCATGTATTCCATTTGTTGCCAGATGTCATCGTTTGAAGTGGACATTCGAATAGAATCCAAAGTACTGTTTGCTGGAAAGAATTTCCCGCCTAGGCAGAATTGAGGCACAACATTGAACAATACAAAAAACACATATACAACAAAACAGACAACAGAACACATACTATATAACCTGAAGATTAGATTGACAAGATCGTGCGTGATAGAGAATTATTACAACTTTTAACTTACAACTTTTGTAGGACTTATTATTTGGATTAACAATAATAGTAATATTTATAACTAATTACAAAAAATTAAAAGGTTTAACAATATTGACCATTGTCTTTAAAAATTGAATATTGGTTATTTTACGTTATAACTTAAATACATTTTATTTCAGTATGTAGTTGTTTTAACGGCTCAAAGGGCCTAATATGAAAGGTTCTAATAACATGCCGTTTGTACTTAATTATTTAAGCAGTAAATCATAAGATATCACCCTATTGTAAAGTTTTTTATATTTAAACAATTAAATTGTTACATTATTTTAAATAGCACTTTTAGAAGAGTTAGTATTATAATATTATAATACGAATTTTGACTGAAGATGTAAAAGTACACCTCAATTGACAGCTGATGAAATTATGATTTAAAGAAACATATGTTTCTCGTCGTAATTAGATTGTGTACTATTTAATTATGTATAACTGTCTGAACTATAACGAATTCTCAGCTTACGATAGTCAACTATTGACACTTTGATAGGAAATAGTTAGAACATTATTCATGCACATTTACAATATATAGCTCATCGTTTGTTGTGGAGACGTTTTAATCTTTGATAAAGTTATATTAGTTTCAATATAGATCATTAACTGTTATGGTATAACTGCTGCTATTTATATATAGTTTACATACTATAGACAATTATATCATATTTTTAGAAAATAAGTTGAGAAAAAGGCCCTATAACGTTATATTTCTTAGTAAATGAAGGTGCGGTAATATACCAATTGCGCAGGATTTTGCGTTGCAGCTAGTCAACTAATGAAGGCATATTTTTTGCTAAATAAATGCAACAATATGTATTAGATAAGTGTAAATATTAATGTTAAATAAAAATGATCGTTTTTGTAATATATTAAATATGAGGTATTTTTAACAGAACTAATTCTTATACTTCCAAACTATATCGGCATTGCGCTATGCATTTTAGGTTTATTCAAATAATTGGTTAATTGAAAAGTTTTATCAATGATCTCAGTAACTTGTCAGCCTATATACATAGGCCCTATATAGGAAAGTGGAGTTTTTTAAACTTAATTTTTTTCTTTTGTGTTAGCAGCCAATTTATCAGTATAGATAAGTAGCCGGTACCAGTAGCATGTACATATTAGGGACCAGTTTTATTATATATATGATTTATGACATTATCTCACAGTACATAAATTTAGTAAAATTTTAATTTAACTGGACAATATAAGCTTTTGATTGTAATAAGATAATATAAAATTAGAAAATAATGAACAGTTAGGTAAGTATAATTGTTAATCATGCTGACCAGATTTATCATAGGTAGACACTGGTGAAAATAGGGAGTCAACCTGAGCTTTTCGACCCGGATGAGTTCTTGGGGTTGTGGGAGATGTTGCTATATGGACATCATGGGCGTGAACAAGTAGACAATTACAATCGACAAACATGCATGGAAGGGGGGCAAGAATGGGAGTAAACAATCACAAACAGTAAAAAAAAAACAATAGTGAAACACTATATATGATAAAACATAAATTAATTCACATAAAAAGTGTTCAACGTAAATACCAAGGGTAATAGATTTTAGTAATAGCCATTTATTTCATCATAAAGACATTGAATACATTAACAATTTACATCACAATAACATCCTAATAATAATAATAATAGCAATGATTTATGGTGGATAGTATATTGGCATTAAGGTTACCTAATATATATAGTGCTTTTAAATAAATGACATAGAAAATATAGGGCTGCAATGCGTCCAAAAATAGGACAAGAAGTAACAACATTAAATAGTATGTGCATGTGAAACACGTCAATATTGTATTGTATATTAAATATATAAATAAATTACATGAGCGATAAAAACAATTCTAATTCCCATATAAGGCAAAACATGAAATTTCCAAGTTTATTTTGAACATTTTTGAAGTTTTTAATTCAGTTTGAATCACTTCAATGAATGCAATGAGTGCAAGTGATAATTTTGACAATATTTGAAATATTTTTATCGTCCACAAAATGCTAGCTTTGGCGAATAATGTCCAATGGAATATTATTAAATCATGTACAGAACCGGTTGGATTGCAATAATTTAAACGTTTGCAAAATATTCGTGATTGTCACTAAGTAATCATATTTAAAACAGAAAAACTAAAGCAATAAAATTATTATTTCCGACCATAGAAACACAAAAATCTACAATTTGTAATGTTCTACGCTTGCCGAAATTATTCCAGTTAAAAATGGTAAATTATACAAAATAGAAATATAATTTATTCAGCAAGTTTAGAATAATCGTTGAATAACAAATATTTTGTGGTATTTAGAATTATTCCTTTATAATATGCTTAATTTGTGAGATTAAAATATAATATATTTATTAATATTACAAAAGGAAAAATTACTTGATTGACAAAAAATAATTTATTGTAGTTAAATAATATAGTATTTTTAAATATTATTTTAGTTTCTAAAAAAATCTAATATTTATTTTTGTAAATCAAAATAATCTATTGTTTTAAATTGCTTCTTCTATAAATTAATCAATAATATGTTATAAAAATATTCGAAACAATGGCTAAAATAAAAGCTATTTGAGATACCTATAATGAAATAGTATTTACAAAGCAGAATATATTTATATACAGTAAATGCTAATTAATTTTTTTTAATGATTAAAATACATTTAACAGTATAACTATGATTTAATCAAGTTAAATTAGTAATTGTACATAAAGAAGAACAAACATTATTGTGAAAATTATTAATATTTATTAATATTTATTATTATTAGTTGCTTTATTTTAAATTTACTTTAAATGTTAATTCGAGAAAAAATAACATAGTGTAAATAACATCACATTTATTGCATTATTGTGGAATATTTATCAGTATAATGTTATTTACTGGGAAAAAATAAAATATATTTCGTTACTTAAATGTGTATAATTAAAAATCTTCATACGGATCTTTTAATATATCTCCGAAGATTTACGTTTCTCCCCTGATCTATATTTTACCTCCCTCCTCTTCACTATCCCAGCCAGTGTGCTCCACCATATGTTCCGGCTTTTCCAGCTTGATGATCTCTTCCTCAATTTCAACCCAGGTCTCGACTATCGTTGTCACTCGCTTGAGAACTTCGAAGATGTTGAGATAGTGCTGACGGCGAGCAATATGGGCTGCGGTCCAGCCTTGCTATAATGTTGAGAAGACCGCACAAGTAATTAGCATATTTTCAAGGCCAATGTACAGAGAAAAGAGACAAAAAAATGCAAATCCCGCGTTTTTACATTAATTTCATACTCTATCGGTATAGACATTTATTTATTTACAAATCGATTCAGTCAACGGGCGATGCTACGATGTTATTATATGAATCTTGCAATTTTCTTTATCTCGTTTATATTAAAATTTACTACATACATATATACAATAGAGTTTAAATTTATCCTAATTTTCTTATAAATATTCTTCAAGATGAAATCTTTTCATTAAAAGTTGATGGTGTAATGTCTGCAAATTTGATTACTTACCAACTATTCAAAATATGAATCATTAAACAAGTTTATATATGCTGAAACAAGTACCAGCAGACGTATAAAGAGATACACAATTTGAGACAATCAGTAGAGTACATATAGATTCATCAAACCCTTTAACGCTCCATTGTTCTGAAAGAAATTATGCGTTTTAAAATATTTAAATAACTGATCTAAAATTCGATTGAAACAGATTTGTTTTAGAATAACTATTTTACATTTAAATTACATTCTACAAAGCAAGTAAAATTTACATATAAATAGAACTTCTTAATTTACCAAATTATTTTACTTTCGTTACCATGACCACAGAAAAAATATCGATCGATCGTCGAGAGCCGTCAACTCACGTCGTTCTTCTGGTTGGGATCTGCCCCATTCTCGAGGAGTATGTAGATCACTTGCAGGTGGCCCTGCTGTGCGGCCAGATGTAGCGGTGTGAAGCCGAGCTCAGTCCGGGCGTTGAGGTCCACCTGGAGTCCATCCAACAGATAGCGGATCATGTTGGCCTGGCCGAAGTGGCAGGCTGTGTGGAGCGGGGTGTAGCCGGCCCTGGTCTGGGCGGACACGAATGCGCCCTCCTTGACGAGCACCTGGGCCACTGGGACACTGTCCTCTTGCGCGGCAAGGTGGAGGGCTGTTAGACCGTTCTGTGTTTGAAAGGGGAAAATGTGCGGGATGATGCGGTTTGGGGCAAAATACGACACGCTCAGTTAGATATAAAATGACATATTGAAATAAAAAAAAAAGATTAAAGAAGTATCCGTTTCAATATTTTTTATATTCTAGTTGTTATTATATGAATTTTATAGCCAACTAAAAGTTTATGTGGAAGGAAACTAATACTTGTAAAAAATAGAATCATTTAATTCAAATACGTATAATGCAGAATTAAAAAAAGTGTCATAACAAAATAAGTACTATACCATTATTTGGATAATAGTCCATTATTTCATCCGTTATTCATTATTAAAAAAGTGAAAGGAATATTTTTACAAAATATGTTCATTTATTTATGAATTCTTAGAGCTGAAATCAAAATTTTACTTTTTGGTTCATGTGGTTATGACCTAAATAATAATCACGTTACAATCCGTGAATGCCTGAAATTTCACACTGATACATTTAATTAAAATGTTTAATGCTTCAAAAAATATTTGTGAAATATTATGGAATTATGGATATTTTTTCAAGGCTATAATAACTGAAGATATCTCATTTTAAACACGAATTAGAATGTCCATCAATATTATATTCAAATGATAAAGTAAAAAAAATGATCTGATCATCAATGCAATTAATGTACGAATACAATTATTAACAGACAACTTTTTAAAGATATTGAACATTCTTATACCGAATATATGCTTAATATAGGCTCTATTATACTTCTATGTAATTTTTTACTTGATCTCATATCATTGAACAACATTTTTTGAAATGTTTACTTCAACTTTGATGATCTCGGTATATATTCGAATATAATGTAGTTAGATCACTTATTACAATTAGATACAATTACCTCTCCCAAATCTCCATTCTGTAAGAGTGAGGCATGTGGAGCTATTATTTATGTATTTGAACGGATTCATAAATTAGAGAGCTAGATGACTCGCTAGGATCTATATAACTGCGTCGTCTGTATATGTCAGGACTGGTTATCTTAATATGTTTTTACCCGTGTTTCTATTATTTGTTACTCTTAGTAGTCATAATCATACACAAATAAAAACACAAAAATATTATCGGTTTTTCATACGATCGTTTTTTGAAAATTATCATTTTTTAATAAAATTTAATTTTTTTCAATTCTAATTAAAAAAGTTCTATAGACCAAATTTAATTATTTTATTAGCTTAAGATTTCTGAATCAACCGGGCATATTCCTTTAAACTAACCACAATAAATATCATCTGCCAGCAGCTTAACTAATAAGTCAACTCTATAAAAAAAAACAGCAATAAATAAGTACCCAAGCAGTACTCAATGTAACTCAATGTAACTCAATGTAATGACAATTTACTCATACAGTACGTATATAGGTTATGTTACAATAGAGACATATTATAACATTCATTTACACTATACACATCATTCTCAGAGATGTAAGCCAAACGCATTGATGGCTTAAATAATACACCCATTCATAATATTATGAACCTTATATACTTTATGCGTCACTGTATTATAAAGTAAAGCGTGCAAATTTTTAACTGGATTTCAATGCCAAAATAATCAGAATTCCATTCTAGATTATAATAGTTAACACAAAGGACACGTAGACTATACCACGCATAATAAATGTTCGATTCATTCTGAACATATCTGTACATATATATAACCTCATTTAAAGTACTTTTAAATAATATGTGGTAATAGCCAAAAATTGACAAAAAGTATCAAGCAACAACAAGTAAAAGAGGTGCGAAATACTATTTAAAAATTTAGTTTAGAATAGTAACAATGAGATGTATATTTATTTGTTTTTTTGTTTAGATCTGTTATAACCACAACAATGCAAGGTTTCTTAGTGAGTGTTTTACCAATTTCTGAATATAATGTTTAGATACTATTTACATAATCAGTTGCAAATCAAATTGGCATATATGCTGTTCAGATTCCAATTCCAGAAATAGTGTATAGATGCCAAAATGAGATTTTAATAAATCAGATTTTGATAAATCCCAAAAAACAATAACATAATATTTGGCATACATTTCGAGTATAAGTACTCTTTTTAAAAAGGGTTTTTCATCGGTTAAAAGAAGTTTTCATTTGGGTACTGAAGAAAACCCTTTAGAACAAATCTTTTTATAGAAAACCAATTTTTGCTAATCAATAAAATTGGTTTATCATCAAAAATCTTCCTAGAGTGTTTTTTAAAAAGGTTTCTGAATCAAAAATAGTTTTTTTTTAAAAACGGGCAATCCAAAAAAAGTTTAATATAATTATAGTAATATATAAAATATGAATTAATATAAATTTTATTATTGCTGTTTTTGTGCATTAAATGTAGTAAAAATAATATTTATATTACTGCACTATAAAATGTATTACATACACATCATCAGTTCAGGCTCGCCAATACTATCTTAACATTTGTACGTAAACACAAATGCAAACTCTTAATGTATTGTTTAAGATGGTATTAAAGTATAATGGAAATATTATTTAATTTCAGAACTATTTTTTATATTATAAAATATTACTACAAATTGTTTATAATTAGACACCATAATCTTATAACATTTCGAACTTTAAAAGTGGTAACATTGAATGTTCAATGTCATAATTTAATTTATTCTGACATACAATTATGTAGTTTAGTTAAAAACATCAGTTAATTTAATTTGTCGATTTTCTTACATATTGAAACGAAACGTTACAACTGTTGTGTTAATCTTAGAAAAACATGATTTTGTTTAAATAACATTAATATTTTATAATCACTAGTTGATTAAATTTTTAATTTCTAAACTCACAAAAAAATCAAATGAAATAATTGTTATAGATATTTTAGATAATCGTATTAACTCGACTAAAACTGTAAGGAAAAGGAGGTTACCTTGGCTTCGCTGTTAACCAGCGCCCGATTTTGTAGAAGCAATGACACCATATCTGAGTGGCCCTCCTGACTGGCCAGGTGCAGTGGGGTGAATCCGTTCCTCGAGTCGGCGTTGGGGTTCGCCTCATGCAGCAACAGCAGTGTTGCCAGATCCATGTGCTTCTTTTTGGCGGCAATGTGGAGCGGAGAGTAGCCGTTTTTCGCGCGGATCTGCGGATCGGCCCCCTGGTCGAGGAGCAGTTGGGCCGCCTTGGTGTGCCCGTAGTGGGTGGCTACGTGGAGCGGGGTGAGACCGTTGAGGGCGCTACTGTTAGGCTGTGCGCCCTGTTGAAGCAGGAGTCGGGCCACCGTCACCTGGCCGTACTTAGAGGCGATATGCAGTGGCGTGAACCCTTTCTGCAGGAGATAGAGAGTTGTCTTCCCATGGTTACAGGTGTGCTACGTATGGTATGCAATATATAGAAACGAAATTCTAAAAAATGGATCTTCAAAAATAAAGAGGAAATGGTTTCGACGAGGACATATCTCACGGTGAATTAAAAATAAGAATATCTTATCAGTATCTTTCAAAAGTAGCCAAGTATTAAATATCTTTTAAGATTAAAGCTCTCACTATTTAAGTATTACAAGTTTCAATTCACCGATATAAATATATTATATAATGTTATTTTTTAAGAAGTAATAAATAATTTGAATATATCTGTTATTTCTTCCGATTTAATTATTTATAAAAACATAACTAAGCTAAGAAACGGGCTATAAATTGAAATAACGTAGTTTTATATTCTGGACAGTGTAAAGGATTAATAAATAGTTATTAAAGTTAAATAATCTGTAATTTAGGTTTATTATAGTATTTACACTTTTAATTAATTTTAAAACGTACATGTTTAAGAATAATGATATATTTAAAATGCAATTATTTTGAATGTAATTATTCAACAACAGTTGGTTATTTTGAACTCAGTGTAGTAATTCATGGTAAGCATGTTAAATGATATTAATCCCAAATACGCTTTCAATGCGTAGATGTGATTTTCGATGAAGTATAACAAAATTAATTGTTAAATATTGCAATATAGTATTTAAAATATATTTTAAATGTTTTTTATATTGTTACTTTATATACGTAATGGAGTAGGAAATGGGATTTCTGCAAATAATAGTATAACGTTGTTTTCAGTAAAACTGTAATAAATTTCCAAACGAAAATTCTGAATTCAAGGATTACATACACGTGATAGATACCGATGTTTTATTATAATGATTATTTGTTAAGATTTTATTAATTTTAACAATAAAATTTAATAAATCTTTTAATTTTCCATACTTTATAAAATCTTTATATGTCGTTCGTCTTTTTACTGTCTCCACAGAAACTTTACCAAAAAATAAAGTAGGCTTATCATTTTCGTTTCCCATAATTTTTTTGATTTAGTTTATCACAACTTATTTTGTTGTAAGTAGTCGTTATATTGTAATTAGTTGTATTAACAAAAATAGATGTATTAGAATAATGTCTATTACTTGAAATGAAGATAAACATCAAACCTTAGTTTTCGCTTCAACGTTGGCCTCATGTTCGAGCAGCAAACTGGCCACATCCTCTTTGCCCTCTTTGGCAGCAATGTGCAAAGTTGTATAGTTGTCTCGAGTTGCTAGATTGGGATTCGCTCCTGCTGCCAGTAGTATTGCGATCAACTCGAGACTGCCCGTTCTTGTAGCCACGTGGAGTGGTGTTTGGTTTTCCTAAAATAAAATACATTGTAGGTCGATATTCTGTTATTAAGGATAGAACAACATTTTTGTACTTGCACACAATTAATATGTTGTAAATGAAGTAAGTGAAACGATAAACAATTTAAAGAAACTGTTGTTTTCAAAATTATACATTATAAATAAATTAAATTGGAAAAGAATGACTACTGAAACTAAGTTGATTAAACACGAAAACGAAGAAGACATAATACATTAGGCAATACTATATTATAACGGCTAGCAACAAATTAAAAAATCGCTTTCGATCGTATATTAATTAAAAACGAAATTAACGAAGATTTTTGAAGTTCAACTGAATAGTTATATATATATATACCTATACTTAATCGATTTTTAATGAAGTTGTATTTGATGAACAACATAATACTACCGGCATGTGTATATAACCGTAATAATAAAAATTAATTTATTATCTCAATAATAGATGACAATTAAATGTATATTATTATTACTGCAATGTAAATTTGATTCATACATTAAGCGTTAATAACGTAAATACAATTAAATAAATTAAAATGAAAGCATAAACACTTTAAATTGTATATCTTAGTTCAATAAAATGAGTTAGTAAGTAAATACACAGTATAACAAAAGTTTTATTTACGTCTATATACAGCTTAATCGAGGTATGAATAACAACATCAATAAAACTTTTAACGGACAATTTTAACGTGATTACAAAAATAACTACAAGTTAACCAAATTGAAATTTAGAAATAACAGTTTTTTGGTACAATAAATATGCAAAAAACAAATTATTGTTTCCTCAAAGTTGACTACTGATGTTCGGGAGTTAATATTTGTTTTGAACATACCCTGGCCCTGAAATCAATAGTAGCGCCATTTCTGATGAGTGTCTTCACCACCTCTATCTGACTGTTCCTTGTCGCGAGGTGTAAGGCTGTCTCACACCGCATAGTCGCTTGATCAACGTTTGTGCCACGTTGCAAGAGCAGCACGACAACTTCTTTGGCACCAACAAATGAAGCCACATGGAGTGGGGTTAGACCAGTCTAAAAGTGTAATAACACATAGGTGAGAACACGCCGTCGTTAATTAAAATTTTAGCCAGAAAGGCTAATCATTGTATATACAAGCAAATTTAAATATTGTGTCGGTATTAAATATGCTTAATTTAGTTTAATTTATGTTTCGGATTCATATAATATTTAAACTCGAAATTTTTAATCTATTGTTTGATAAGTTTTATTGATTCATTATATTTAAAATAATTTTTTGATTGAATGACTGACTGATTGATTTATTGATAGGATAATTGATTACTTTTATTTAAATTAATTTTTTAACCTACTGATGACGTTACATATAGTTATTTATTTAGTTTATATTGTGTATATTGTTTCATTGTATTTGTTCTTTATTGTATTTGTTCTTAAATGTTCTTTCTAAAACTATTATCAAAATATCCTAAAATTTTAAACATGAATGAAATTATTATCTAAATGTTAATATAATTAATAAATTTGTACAAATTTATATACCTTCAAATTCAGTACAGATCCAAATTATATTCCAACAAAAAGGATGTGTTCATCAAATATTATAAGTTTTGACGTTTTCTGTTTTCTAGGTATTTTAAAAAATGTCCTGTTTACCAATTTAACTCTATGTTAAATTGTTAAATATGTAATTGGTACACATCCAACGGAAAACATAGGTACGTTGTATCCATACATATAGCATAATACAAGTCCGAAAAGTATTTCAGTAAAGCTATATAATAAATAATTTAGGTTATCTAATTAGAGACATGGAATTCATGATTTTCACTTACATTGATATATTAATAAAAATTCTCTTAACTATACTGACAAAACGATTCACACATTATTCAAATCTAATGCAATTTCAAAATAATAAAATAAATTATTACTTTAAAAAAACGTTTGACTACGGCGAATGAGTAATCGTTAAATAAGGAACGTTCTTAATTCGTATTACCAATACTTTGTTAAAATAAAAAAATTAAAATCATTTGGTGTGTTCATATTTTTGTAACTAAATATAGCTTCAGCCACAGCGTGTGCAGTATTACGGGTATTACGACATCATATAAAAAAAGTTGACTCAGTCATGAATGGAGAAAATATCTGAGCTAACCGGACGACATCCAGTGACACGAGTCAGGATTCTTCGTTCTCACGATTCATATTATGCGACTTGTGAGTCACCCTAACGAATAGACAAAATCTTATCCTTCTTAGCTTAACTTAACGGAAGTACCGTCGGGCGTTGTCAAAGACGACTATAGCTACTAATGTTTTTAAAAGTCAAATAAAAGTACAAGTTTGGAGATAAATTAAAGGAAAAATCTCGTTTGGATAGAGCAAAAGTTACAATAAATGTGATTTACTCAATATTTAATTTTGGTAATGGAATACTCAAAAATTGTGTATTATACAGTCGAGGCACTTGTATTTTGAAATTTGGGAGGAGGAGGGCATACACAAATGTTATATATAAAAGCATCCATTTTTATTATGCATGTTGTATTAATAGTACTCATTAAATATTGTATTTAATAAGATATTGTCGTTAATAAAAATTGCAAAAGCATGTGTGAAATATATAATAAATAAATGACCGTATGAACTAGAGATATTATTTAATTTAAGTATGTCACATAAAGTAACATAAAGTACAGAAAGGCACACTGTGAGAATTGTGTCAAGGAACCTCTACATCTCCTATCAAAGATCGAGCAGAGAATGGGGATTTCAAAATAGTATTGGAATCTCAAAATATTGGAGAACTGTGCCTTCCTTCGACTCATGCTCTTCCTGCTCATATACCTCCTCACTCAGCGTCACGCTGGGCGTTATTCGAAAATATAGCTAGCAGCATCTTCAACTTATATAAATCAACATCGCCATTGAACATCTTCTGGAGTTCGAGTTATTTCTCATCATTATTATTCAGTGAATGCAGTAATTAATCAGCTGGCATATAATTACCGTTGTTCATATTTTCTTGCGCTTGTTGGTCTGCCTGTCTAAATTGAGTTGTGTGTATATATAGTACAGAACTATTTATTTGATTCTATTGAATATTAAAAGCATGTAACTTGAAAAAATCATATAAGTGAAAAAGTATATATAATGAATAATTCCATGCATAATTAAGGTAAAAAGTTGTGGGGGGGCCGGACCCCCTCAACACAGCCTGCTCCACCGTCGCTGTTATATAGAACACATGTAAATATATAAAACAAGCAGTAACAATAACGGAGTGAATTTGAGATATACAAACCTACATTAGCATGTAAAATGTATTTGGTACGACAGAACAATAAATAACAAGTTACAAGATAGTTGGATAACAAATCATTAGGTAAACATATCATTTGGGAAGAATTGCTAAAAATAAATAAAAGGCAACGTACATATTGTACATAAGCATTTTATTTAAAAAAATAGGATTAAATAATAAATAACCAGTCTAAATTTAACTAAGAATTTTTAAATTTTTTTTTTAAATTTTAACAAAATTGATTATGTAGTATTTTATTTTATTAAATTAAACAAACTAAGTCTAAAACAAACAAACATATATATTTAAAATATTCAAATGGAATTCACATCGAATTGAATAACGTTTTCAATTTTTTTTAAACCATACATATTTTATTAGAAAAATGTTGACAGAATAAGTTATTTACATAATTACATAGTTGAATGGAATAACTGGACAGCATTATTAGCTTTTAATTATCGATCGAGTTGTGTAGATTCCTCTAACATTATCAATCGAGTTGTGTAAATTCCACTAAAATTATCGATCGAGTTGTGTCGATTCCTCTAACATTATCGATTGAGTTGTGTCGATTCCTCTAACATTATCGATCGAGTTGTGTCGATTCCTCTAACATTATCGATCGAGTTGTGTCGATTACACTATCATTAATGCAGTGATAGCTGGCTTTTCGCTTACAACTTTACTATCTTCAAGACCTTTAATTCATGAATGAAAAACCCTTCGATTATTGCTTTATTCTGCAGTTTAGGTTTTTTACGCACTTTTTATAATTTGTATTTGTGTTTCAAAATCTATTTTTACATCAGTGTTTTTGCTTTTTACCTTTTTTCACATTTTAGTTTTACTTAATCAGTCGTGAAATTTACTTATATTATTGAAATAGAGACATTTTGTACCTTTATGAATATATTGAATAAAAAATAACAATAGCATAAAACATAACACTAAACATTAAATTTGACATACCTTTTTTATTTCACTGAAACTAATGCAGACAGACGAACCGAGATAAAAGTCAAACGGTGCTGTCAATTAATTTAATTATTATTAATTATTAATATACAAAAAGTGTAACGATATTTTTGATAAAATTCACGTTTGTTTACTGTACATTTTTTGTCCATTTCTTTTAACATTTACATATATGTTATAAATATATTTAATAAATTTATCATAATTGTAATTTTTCTCTTCGATTCGAAAATAAGTTCAATGTAAAACTATATATTTTGTTGTAGAAATTTGCTTGAAATATAAGTAAAACATTATTTATTGGACATACAATGAAGGAAACCTATTCAATAATACTGACTTCAGTAGTTGCCTCCATCATGGCGCCATACTGAAGTAGCAACTCAACCACTTTGATTTTCATTTTCTTGCAGGCGATATGAAGAGGAGTGAATCCATTCTAAGCATAAAAAACGGGATAAAAAATAATCAGAAATCAAACAGTAAAATGAAAGAGAGTATCAGAAAGTTTAAATAGTATAATTCACTTTGAATAAATTACTTGTGAAGCTAAACAATTGAAATATAAATTTTAACATCAGTTGAAGATCGATAATTATGAATCTAAATAGTGTTTAATCAAGAAATTGTTCTCTTGTATAATATTTAATTTACTTTTCATCTTTAGTCTTTTTTAGACTATATCGCTTACACACAGACTACTGTATATATTTATTGGTGTTTATAGAATTTTTTAAATGATATTCACGTTATAAATTTGCATAACTTTTGACTTCTATGCAATTTTCCGTTCACATGAAACAGTTTTCTGTTATGATAAAACATGATGCAAGTCCATCCATACTATTACTACTGATATAAATGAAAAGAATAAGCCAAATACCGATAGTCAAACAGTTATGCTTTGAATTTAAATAATCATTGTCTGTTTCGAATTTTGATATTATTTACTTTACAATACTTACTTTTAAATTTATAAAAATCAAGTTGGTTATTATGTTATAATAACTTTCTTCTGTAAAAAACAGTAGAATAAAGCTGGGATTCTTTCATATAGATATCCAATCTAAGTACTTTTTGTATATATAAGATCTGAGCAAGAATTATTATCCAAAGTATGAATTTTTCTCTTTTTCTCTCTAAACATTTGAAAGTGAATCTATTTACTGTTTTCTACTCTATTCTTATAAATGGCAATGTAGTCGATGTCCAAGTTAAGAAAAAATAAAAATATTATTATATTTTAACTTTAACTTTTACAATTAAAACAAAACCATTTTTCGTTTATTTATATAATTACTTTATCAACAAAGTGTTTGTAAACTAAATTTCAACAATGCACTATTTCAATGTTTGGGAAAACATCAGAGTAAAATGAATGATTAGTTGTTTTTCTTTATTAACAGAAAAAATGGAAGTCTGTTTTATTTCCTGTCTTTGTAGACGAGTTGAGAAACGCGCAAAGTTAAAATAATTTAATTTAATTTGAACATTGATTTTAATATTGATATTTTGTGATCAAGAAATAATTATTCCATGTGTTATTCTTTTACCAAAGTTTTATTTAGTTTTTATTGAGAGATTTGACTTTAAAAATTATATAACAGAAAAATATCGTATTTTTGTACGTGAAATTAGGACAAACTACATATTATAATCCCACTCAAGGTTCATTTGTGCAAAACGAATCATGCATGATTTCATAAATATACGACAAAAGAATAAACAAATATACAACTTTATGAAAACTAACAAGCACAATAAAGATAAAAATGATAACAATATTTTAACTTAATTAATATATATTAAATTTTAATACATATTTTCTCACTTGAAGCGATTAATTTTAGAGAGTGGTTTATTTATATATTTATTTAATAACTATTTACTATTTATATTTAATATCATATATATTTTTAAATTAATATAATTTTATTTATTTATATTTATAAAAAATATTTATAATTAATTACACTGTTTACTATTTTTACTATATTACTAAGTAATCTGTAACACCTTCTGACAAAGTTACTAATTAAATTTAATAACAACTTACGAGAGCCCTTGCATTTGGATCACAACGTCTGTCGAGGAGAACTTGTGCAACTTTAATATTTCCACAGTGGGCAGCGACATGAAGTGGAGTCAGAAAGTCCTAAAAAATGATAAAAATAATTTAAATATATGTTTTTAATTATCTGAATAGTATTAAATAAAAAATATTCAAATATATTCTATATAATGTTAAAAATTGTTTCTGTATACTGCAACATTTTAGATTTTATGTAAATAATATTGAACACATACTGTATGAATTAATCATTAATTAAATTTAGTAGAACGGTTGTGTATTAATAAAAATACTAAAATATGTATTTGATATTTCCATAAATAGAATACAGAAAATTATTCTAAATATCGATTTCCAGAGTAAAACCTTCGTGCAAAGAATAATATTATGCTGAAATCAAGCATATTAATATGTCCTTTATATTTCTTATTTAAACATAAATTATACATATGCGTTTATAATGCCTGCTTATTAACATTAGGAAAAATAAATTAATTAACCACATTATATAAACTACAAAATCTCTCACGTGAAATTGTTTCATTTGAATTACTCTATACTGGAGTTATTGAGAGACAGGACAATATGAGGATAATCAACATCGTAGAATATTTTTGCGTGATGATGAGATAAGCGTGTAGAAAATGATTTAATGGATTTTGAACTCACTATTCAGTAATAATGATATTAAATATCTGTTTTTGACATTAAAGTATAACTCATGCTTGTTTGCAATGTTTGTATCCAATAAATATTGAAAAAATATGTAATCAAACAATTTTTTAAATTACGAGACCTATAAAGCCACAAAGCACAATTTTTTCTTTAGTCGAAAGTATTTAACGGAAAAGTTTTATAGAAAAATGTTTCTATAACTTATCAGTCTAATTAAGCGTTTTAAAGCGATATTCATTTTAAATTTGTCATTGCTTTTGATATAACACAGCTTATTTATATTTAAATATAGATTTTTGCTAAATTGTTATTATAAATAAGTAATAAATAATTAATAAATTAAGATAGAATAAATTTACGAGATTTCTTAACTTCAACAATTATTATTCTAACTGATATTTGAAAGGCATATTATAAACTTTTCTCAAAAATAAACGTTATTATTATTTTTGAGTTAACATAAATCCTAAATTTAAAAACATTTTATTAACATTGTTTTCATTAAATATGTTATTTAATTTATTCATATATATAATACATATTTGTTGTATTGATATATGCTGCATTTCATTCAAAATTTTACTAATTTATTATTGATTGCATATTATTTAATTTTTGCTACTATTGATAAATTGATGATAATTTATTAAAATATCTATCTATCTATATATATATATATAATTTTAATTTTATTCACTATTGAATGAATATTTTATTCGATAATGATTTGTTTACAGTGACACTTTCTAATATGTTAAAAATGGCAAGTAATAGATACTTATTTAAAATTTATCCAATAGAAAAAAGTAATTTAATATGGAAGCATATTTAAAATAATTAAAATTTAACATTCATTTTTTATTTATAATAAATTCGTAAATATTTATTAAACATGCTAAACATATTAAATATAATTTTTGTTTATATAATTTTTTTTAAATCATTTATAAAATTTAAAATTTATCACTATTTACAAAACTTAAACATATAACAGAAATTATATACAAATTTAATGAACTATATATAACATTTACATCTACATAAGACTGAAATTATCGCTATTTTCCGCCCATTTTTTGACATTCTTGTCTGTCTGCAATGCACAAATTATTGCAGGGAGAAACGAGACAACGCAGAGCGTGATCATTCTCTACTATGTGTTTGGTAAACTTACTACTGTTGTTTCGTTAACATCGGCACCTCTGAGAGTGAGAATTCTTGCCGCGTCCTGGTGATCGCCCTGAGCTGCCATGTGCAGAGGAGAAAGTCCATTCTGAAGTGAGAGATGGGATTGTCGTTGTGTGGTGTGTGTGTGTGTGTGTATTTGAGAAATAGAGACAAGAAGAGAAATCCGCATTGGGATTCATGAATAATGCATTAGACAATAATACAATTTGTTGTTATATTTATATTATATATGCAGAGTTTATGAATATATATATTTTTTAATTGAAAATATTGTTATGGGTAAAGGATGTCTAATAAATAATGTTAAGGAATTATCGATTCAATCTTCTTTTTTGGCATCTCAAAGCTAAAAACACCCTACTGTTAAATAGACAGAGTCAGTTTAAGCATTAACTTAAGACTGCTATGAATGTTAATAAAATTGAAACAGTCATAATTGATTAAATTGATGAATTTGAGAAATTTACGGGGATA
The DNA here is from genome assembly GCA_034780555.1 of Coelogynopora nodosa. NCBI lineage: Eukaryota > Metazoa > Platyhelminthes > Proseriata > Coelogynoporidae > Coelogynopora > Coelogynopora nodosa. The sequence continues at coordinate 40,310 of JAUZND010056664.1, forward strand.
ATATTTCATAATAAAAAATTTAACATTTTATTATATCACCGATGGGTTCTTATAGCCGAATGCAATGTACGATATATTATTTTATTAATTTTCTTTTATTATTTTAATTATTCTACTGGAGAGAAATACCTTTATTTATGATGTCTTATTTTTTTTCAATTTAGCTTAAATACATATATTGATATAAACAAATTTATTTAATAAAATACATTGGTACATTTTTTTATCATCTATGGTATTTATATATAAACAATTCTATAAAGTGTACTTTTAGTTCATTGTAATTGTTATGCTAGTATTTTCTGTGTTATTCCCAGTAGAACAGAATCAATTACGATGAACACTAGATTTTTAATTTCGATTTTTATTGGTATGTAAACAATGTCTTTTAAAAAAACATATTGAATCATTGAAAAAATACAAAAATATTTTTCAATAAAATGTGATTTTCAAAGCAGTGAAATTAAATGTAATATTTGCTTATACAAATATAAAAAGGCCTAATAAAGCTAACTATTAGGTTATTCAATATACATATATCAAAAAGTTTTGTCACCAAATGAGATGTCGAGTACACAAAAAATCCACAAAATAAATGTTCACGGAATTGCTTCACATAGAACTTATAAACAACATGATGATAGGTAAAATTATTTTGTAATTTAAAAAAATAAAATTCGCTGTTAACAAATACACGGCATATTGCACAACTGACCCTTGTTTTGGCGGACGGGTTGGCCCCGGCATTGATCAACAGTTCGACAACTTGGGAGTATCCTGAGCGGGCCGCACAGTGCAGGGGAGTGAGGCTGTCGCGAGTTCTGCAGTCAACAATGGCGTCCGACTCGACCAGGAGCTGGATCATGTTGAGTCGACCCCACTTGGCCGCCACGTGTAGCGGTGTGATGTTGTTCTGTTGAGGACAAAATAGGGTTCTCAATTAGGTAAATATATATAGTGCCGGTTCCTTAGTAATGAGCAGTTGAAATAGTACAGGCATAACCCATTGTATAATATAAAATAAAGTAAACTAATTAATTTAATGTGGTTTCAATATAAACAGTGATATACTATGCATGCCCATTTAGTACAATATGGTAATAATTATTGTACAATGACATTGCTCCCCGACTTCGTTTTAAATTATATAATAATAACCTTTTCTAAAAAATGTGACCTTTAAAAAGATATGATAATTGAATCAATGTATCTTATAATCTTTAATATCAATCAGAAAATAGTTCATTTGAATTGTAAATCACAACTAAACGTATACATAACCTAATCTAACAATATTAATTGATTTCGAGAGGAATAATGAGATCATTTTGAGAGAGACGTATTATCGAAATAATATAATTTTTCACGTTTATTACTAAAAAATAAGTAAAAGTTTTCTTAGGAGTAATTTTGCTGTACCACACTGTTTTTTGTTCTAACAAGCATAAAGATACAAATGGATGAGTTCGGGAGGTTATTGTAGATATCCTTACTTTTGCTTGAAAGTTAACGTCGGCGCCACGTTGTACTAATAGCCTGCCGGTATCTTCATTACCATAATGTGCTGCAATATGGAGAGGTGTAAACCCGCTCTGAAAAATCAGAGTGGAAGACGGATGGTATAAAAACTATTTAAAAATAACAATCAGTAAATAACACAAAGTAAAACATAAAATATATTCGGGAACATGTAATTTATTTTTCAATTTATAACTATACTGTGTATAAATAAATATCAAAAAATATTAATAAATATTAATAATAAAGAGAAATATCTCAAACTAAATATCAGAAGAAACAAGACAGAAGAATCAATTTCGTAAGAGAGTCAAGTTTAAACCATTTAATCTTATTTTCAAGGTATGAAATCAAATGTCCTGTTAGAGTATTGCGTTTTAAGAAAACTTTTAAAATGAGTCGAAATTAGATTTTAATACAATTTTTTTTACTAGTGATTATAATGGGATACAGCTAAAGTAGCAACAATCAAATTAAAATATTAAAAAACGCATTATTCACAAATATAGATATCAATATATTCTAACTCAATATGATTAGTATAATAAGAATGTTGTCGTGCATAATAATAAATAGAGAATAAATTATTTTAAATATCACGACTATAAAACGAAACATCCATGTAAAACAATCTGTTAACTAAACACGCGTTTGGTTTAGACTTTTGGTATATTTATTTAATCTAAAAATCATCATTTTAAAAAGTCACCTCAGTACCAGTACGTCATACATTGGATACCAATATGTTAATAAGAGTTTTCCAACCCGTTTATATATTTTTAAATAGGATTTCAACAAAAGAAACTAATACAATTTAAATAACTGATTAAAGATATTAAGTAGCATTTAATAAAATTTCGCTTTGATTAATGTAATTAAACGAGAGTTTTGTCAAATTTAAACTCTTAAGGCTATGTGAAGTATCTGAAAAAATATATAAATGATTAAATTTGTAAGAAAAAGCAATGAAGAAATAATTCATCATATGAATTAGGAATAAAGAAAATTCTAGAAAATGTGTCCTTAGTTCAAAATATTATTTTTTAATAATAAATAGATATAAAATAGTGATTATTAATGCAGTTTAGATAAATAAATGCATTATTTTCACTGAATCATTAGCTTTTAAATATTAATAATAACCCGTGCATCATAATAGTAGTAGATTAGGCTATAATAGAACTCATTAGAATCTCATTTGGACGCCATTTTAAAATGCTTTTATAGTTTCTATAATTCATTGGAGACTATGATGGCCATTAATTAGTTCATTATAAGGGGCAATAAAAGATGACATATGATGGCATCTCAAAATTTCGCTTATATATTCTGTTCCCATATGACAGCAACAAGCTTTAGTGCAATGCTTCAGGGAAGAATGAGATATAAAATGAGGAGAAATAATAATGAATGAAAAGTGTGAGAATATTGACAACTAATTCATAAAATAATCAATAGCCTTTGCACTATTCACTGTGAGAGTAGAATGGAAATATGGAAGTGATGGTTATGTAACGGATGCTGTCCTAAAGTTCTTTTTGGCGTATATTTAGGCGTATATAGTCTAGAACTAGAATAATTAAAAAAAAAATATTCAGTAACATTTATAACACAGTAGTTTCTTAAGGTTACATATTTTTATGTGTACCTAATTTTTAAATAATATGTATAATTACATTTAACTTAAAATAATTTTTTTTAATTAGCATTTTATAAAGAGGAATTTATAACATATTTATTAATTTTACGCAAAACAGAAAATATTTCAATTAGATTCAATAAAAACTCTTTACTTTATTTATGAATAATATATTAAAAATCTTATTACAAAAAAAATTTAATTAAAAAATACACCTTTATAGTACATCAGATAATATAAGATATCTAGATTTAGTTACACTTCTAAATAATTTAATTAATTTCATGCATGTATTTCTGCGGATAAATGAAACGATTTTTTAAAGAACATAACATGCTACGGAGTAACTTAAAATGATAATTATTTTCGACAATTCGATCAAACCATTTGATTATCTGCTTGATTATAACAGGATAGATCTTATTGAGAATCTAGACAAATATAGACTGCGTAGAAGTAAAATCTCACTTCTGAGTTAAGTTACTAACTTCACAGCTAGTGCAGTTGCTAGGGGAGGGGATAGAAACTGTCTAGCCAGCCACTCACGGAGGATTGATGGTTGATATTAGTTTCGCTGTTGAGGAGAAGATTTGCCGCATTGACGTCGTCCTTCTTGGCAGCAATGTGCAGTGCTGGTAAACGGATCTTGCTGCGTGAGTCATTGTCCAAGAGGAGGGTGACCACGCCATCGTGACCTTGCTGAAGAGCCACAGCCAATGGCGTGAAACCGTCCTGGCGAGAGAAATCGATGATTCAAGGTTACTCGCATATTATGTTAAGCGGAGATTGTATGTAGAAACAATATGATTAGGTGTATGTATTTGTGCAGCAGACTAATTTATAACGCATTTTAGAATCTCGAGAGAATTGGGGGTTTGCCTTAGTTACATATATCATTTTGTGTTCCCAAGAGGTCAATTTATCAAATGTGAACAGAAGAAATAATTTGTTTCAGAACTTTATTTGATTTTTCCTTCTTTAGTGATATAAATATAGTAATTCAATCAATTCAATCAATTCAAATTCAATTCAAATCAAATTCAATTCAAATCAAATTCAATCAATTATATATATATATATATTGTATATACAAATATGTGTTATAAAGTAGGCTTATAAATTATAATGGAAAAATATCAATTTAACGACTTGTTTGTGAAATATATAGAAGGTTATATTTCGGGAATAGTATATATGCGATTTGTGATATTATTACATTTTCTATTGATTCGTTGAAGGAACGTGTTCCCTCATAATACAAGATTAATTTTAATTTTCTTATAATTTTTTTTCTTCTTAATAATCATTGTAATCAATATTGATTTTTATAGTTATTATAATTACCAACGTAATAGTTACCAACGTAATCGTTACCAAAGTTATTATCAAAATAATATAAAATTAAAACTTCCCCATGAAGTCGAAAATAGAAATAACGGCCGAGTGTATATTTTTAATTAACAGACTATCCGACGATTTATATTATAGTTTTTAATTTTTAAATATTGATTTATTCTAGCATAAACGTTGATATGCTGAGAAAGACAACATTTTAATTAGAAATTATTAAATATTAAAAATAGTCTGATTGTTAAAACAATACTACAGTAGTGATTTTTAAATGTTTAAAATGGTTTAAACACAATTCTCAAATACAAACAACCTACAATATATATATACAGAATGTCATTATAAATTTTATTAAAATTGACTAAACACATATGAAATTATGAAATCTATGTTTTAGAAAATTAAAAATTAGTTACCTGTGTTGCAAGGGCCTGGTTTGCTCCATTTGCCAATAGAAAATTAACAACTTCAATATGATTTTCTTGTGCGGCCATATATAGCGGTGTGAAGCCACTCTGAAAATTAATGATTATCATTTTACAGTTTTGCATTTTGTTTCGTGAAATGTTTTGTTATAAAATATAAAAATGCTATGGTTGGTGGAAATTGATAATATATTAATGAAACTAATGAAAAGCTTTATTCAATTAGTTTTATTCAATGACTTCTAATAAATATGCGTAAAACAACAAAATGTATAGTTATCATTTTTGGACAACTTATATAATTAGAAATCGTTGTGAATATTATTCAACATTTTGCACTTAAAAATTTAGAAACATTCCTCCACTAAATAAATATATATCTTAACTTAAATAACAGTATATATCAATTTAGACGAAATCCATAACTAATCATATTTTAATTAATATAAATAATATCCACGCCTCACGATTTTAAGGGCATATCTAAATTGCATGTATCTTTGGTAACAGTTGCAGCCTCAAATATGATTGTGAATGCCCTAAAAATATGTGAAAGAATTCCATTTTATGGTTTACTTTTTTGATGATAACATATTTAATCAGTAAAATTATCGTTAATGTTATATTTGGCTAATATAAATATTCCTAATTTAAATCTGTAAATTAATATGTTATAAGATGTTCATTTTGTTATTAAAATATGTTATTATTATTTAATATGTTGAAATTATTACAAATTCTATTTAAAGTAAATAGATATAACAATTTGTAAACTAATTTTTCTCTACTTTTTATGAAAAGCAGAAAAACATGATAAAAAATATATTTGGAACAACATTAAACAAATGATTGATTTGATTATTAAGAAAATAACAAAACACAATTGATATTCAAATAATTTATAATAAAAATCTAAAAATGACTGTGGCATCCATTGTTTTTGATGAAAGCATAAACACATAGAATAAACAATAGTTTAGACTTGAATATGGTTCAATATCGTCAAAGGAGTACAACAATAGACTTTAAATGTATCTTTTTACTTTAATATATAAAACACATTTTTTTAAATATTCCAATGTTTTCGGTCCAACGTTACTGTTGCCCTCTTTTATTATCTGATAAAAATTTTTGTACAGTGAACTGTCGATGACGGCTTGAAGGGAGAGCAAGAAAGAGCCGCGATTCAATCCACTTAATTACGGAAGTTTAAAGTAGGGAATGGACATACAGCGGACAAATTTAAAAAGTATAGAAGAGGCAGATGGTCACTATATGAACAAGAGATAAAAGATTATGCATGGGCAGCAGCATTGTCAGCTCTTCCTAAGATCACGAAAAGTATAAGCGTTACTATAGAATCTAAGAACTGATATTCGTAAATATTATTGTGGTTTCAAACATTCCCTATGGACTGAAACATTAAATAGGAGGCGTCAGTAAAAGTAGAATATATATTAGATGCATTTTAGGTACGGTAGAGGTGAGGAATGGTTAAAATAATAGAACTTCGGAGAGATTAGATCTATTGAGGAAAGTTTAGGTCTGTTGCATACGACGAAAAGGTAAAAGAAATTATAGTCCGAATCACAAACGAGAGTATAAAAGCAAGGAGTATTGTTGACGATAGATCTAAATTGAGCTAAATATTATATGACGATAATAAATGTTGTGATGGGCTGCGGCATTGTAAGAAAGAGCAAAATGGTCATATTTTGTCATTTTTAAGGCAAATAATTATTAAACAAAGTCCCTCTTCCACAACCAAACTAAATAAAATAAATGATGGAAAAATGTACTATTGTAATTAAAAAATGATAGTTACATCGGGTCGTTAATAACCAAAAAAGAATACAGATTTGAAAGATAAAATCTTTTGTTTATTTAAATAATTTTCGGCTACCGAGAACACCCTTTGATCATTGTAAATTTTGTCATATAAATAGTTTCATTGATAATTTATTTTATTACCGGGAGCAGTGCAGTAACTGATATAAAATGTACAATAGCCATGTTAACCCTTTTTATAAATATTAATTATATAAATATACAGCATTATTTGCTATGTAAAAAGAATATATAATTATTTTTATTACATCCACGTTGTTTAGAAATTTACAGCAAATTTAGTAAAATCACTATTAGTACTGAAATCTACATATTTATCGCCTTTTCATTATGTCATTTTAAGCAGCCAAGAGGATGCTGTCTTATTGTTAGGTTACAATATTTTTGACTATTATAAAACTTGTATTATATAGTTCGTTGGAAATGTATACGTTTCTCTACTTGTTTTACTCATTTTAAAAATCGTTTACAACAGCTATTAAAAAAAGAGAAAATTAGAAGAAAGTGAACAGGGAAAATTAACATCGAATACATGCCGGTGAGTGGCGAAATATATGAGTGGTGAAAGACACGTTTAAAATGATTTCATTCTGTAAACCATAAATAGATTATTCATGTTGACATTCCTCTAACGCCGTCTGGTTTAGAAAATGAATATTAACAGTCACAATTTTTTGAGGAAGGATACATAGACATTAATTAAAAGTAAAATTATTTCTATCGGTTTGTTTTAATGGCATGGCTTGTGTAATTAAGACGGAAATTTAGCAGGAAAATCGGCAGTGAGTATATGAAAATAAATAAATAAAAAGCGAATGATGGTTAGAAATTTTCCGGCTTTTAGCACATGATCCACGTTATTAATGTGGAACTCATTTTTACTGCATAATAAATATTTACTGGAAGTGGTTTTATTCCGTCGATTTTACTTATATTCATTTTTTATTGTATTAATACAGTTTTAAAATAAAAATATTTAAAGAGTAAAACTGAAATATATAGTCTTATAAATATGCGATAGAACAAATGCATACTATAAACGAGAATATCAATTTACAGCGTAGTTCTCCGTTATACGTTTAGTTATTTATTCAAATTTACAGAAAAAAATGAAGTAAAGAAAACAATAAGTGCACTTTAAACAATAACAATTAGTACAAAAGTTTATTTTGAAATAGTTGTGTAATTTTTTATTGTGTAATTTTGTCTTAATTATTATGATTAATATAACATATTATATCGTTAAAATTAATTAGAAATATAAACATTAAAAAATATAATGGTTTTAAAATTTACATTATAAAATATAATGTAATATATAACACAATGAATATAATTCAAAGCACTTGTGAAACCACTGTTCACATAATGTTTAGTGAATAAAGTTAAACTAAATATTATAAATATAAAAATAATGTATTCACTATAATTTTTTTTATATTAGTAATTTTTTATAATGTATTTTTAAATTATATTATTAATATAAATTATATTATATTGTTTGAATTATAAAATGTATTTAATGGAATATTTTTAAATGTTTCAGATTGAAAATGAAGTTACAAGAATGCAATCCTAAACTTACTTTTAAAGCATCTCTTATTTGTGGCTGAAATAAATATTTAGCGCTGCACTATACTAGCGGCTGTGCTTTTTGCCTTTTAATATAAAGTTGATAACTAGACTGACTGTCGGCACATACTTGCGACTGAGCGTTGATCTCGGCCCCTGCCTTGTGGAGGATCCTGACAACACCAAGCTTCCCGGCTAGGCAGGCGATGTGCATCGCAGTGTTACCCTTCCGCGTCGCTGTGTCCACTTTAGCCCCGCGGCGCAAGAGCTCTTCCACGATGCCTTCATGACCCTCTTTAGCCGTCAAGTGGAGAGCGTTCAGTCCATTCTAAACGCGACATAACAATTGCTGACAATTTAAATAATTACATTTCTTCCATTCAACTGATGACCAAATTCATCCTTTTTATCTTGCCTATGTACGTAACGCTTGTAAAAGAATGTTTCCACTGAATATGTAAAAATATGTGAATAGATACCCTGTAGTAATTATTTTAGCAATACATTATTTAGAAATCTATTTTTTTAACTATAAAAAGTTTTACATTTTGTCATATTTTATTCTATAACATGTCATTAGTGTACGTATTTAGTTATTAAATTATCTACAAATCATATCGTATTTTATAATATAATATATAAAATATGACATATGACTTATTGAAAGGGAAAATCAATATTTATTTTAAATGGAAAATTAATCTTCAACATTAGAAAGTGATTCGTTATTGCAGGACAGTGTAGCTACAAAGGCTGAATGAATTTAATAAATTTTAGAGAATAATGGATAGTTATCTAATGTTTTTACATTTATCTAATAAATAAAATTTTCTGAAAAATTGGCCAATTTCTAGGTAAAATAAAATAATCTGAAATTATTTATAATTTTGATCAATTTAAACATTTCCAAGTAAGTTTTTAATTTAAAATTTGAAAATTTAATGTTAATTGACATTTAATTTCTCTCAATTTTTCGGTTCTTTTTTATATACTTAAACTTAAGAATAAATTATGTTTCATTAGAAAATAACCATTTTAATTATTTTAATAAAGTGTTATGCCTATTATTCTTGTATTAATATATGTTATAAAATAGTATTTACTAAAAATAATAATATTTTATAGTCTGAAATAGATGTCGCTATAAATTATAAATATAAACTGTAACAAGTAACAATATTAAAAAATAATTATATTTAGTCCAAACAAAAAATTCACTTACTGATCGTACTTATTTTTGTGGCACAAATCAGTAATATTTGTTTGTTCCGTAAATAATAGATTACAATTGAGGGAGAGAGCTTATAGCTCAGGATTTCTATCGGAATATTAAATGGTAAAATTTACGTTGACTTTTGTACTGTTGTATAAATGGTAACCTGTTAGATTTCTTTTTCTTATCCAAATAAATATTTAAATAAAATTCTCAGTTCAAAATGAATGACAAGTCCAAATCAATACGAAATTTGTTAAAGATAATATTTGTAGCTTAACTGTTAATTATACAATTAAATATTTTTCATATATAAATATAATGAATAAAATGCTTGTCTTGCTTAAATGCTATCATTCATCAATATATGTTTATACTTTTTCTTTCCTTGATATCGATTGTTTATGCTAAAATGCTAAATTAAAATGCAGAATCTCCCATCACCCATTAATAAATTTATACTATATGAATATAAAAAATAAGCATAATAAAAACGAATAAATATCACGTTTGGAGAAGATATCGTTTGTTATATATTTATATTAAACATTTCTAAACATATATAAGTATACGACACAAATAATTGTTTCTTAAAGAAAAAACTGAATTGGGAATCTAATTCAACCTATCATATAAAAAAACATGGCATAAATAATGTAGTTTTACACGCCTGGTATAAATCATTGTAAACATAATCTATTTATATATTTTCTTATGTATCGTTTTTTTAAACACATATTTATATTAATGTAGAAAACATATACAATACAACAATTATGCTATAAACCATAAAAACATAACTTTTCTCTTTCCAAGTCAAACATTTTATTGAGAATTCAATATTGTAAAAAGAGATGGCGGAAGTTCTCCTATGCCGACAAAAACTACTGATTGAAACCTTTGATAACATACTCTCCCCAGGGGTGATTTCACAGACTTAGACGAAGTGAATAAAAGTACATTGATTAAGAAATTAGAAGCACAAAAAATAACTCTTTCTTGAGTCAGCCTTTCTGTTTCCATATTTCCATATATATATATATACTTATATGCCTTTTTATAGGCCCCTTTTAAAACAGTATAATGTTTCCGCCTTCTAAATATGTTGAGCTTACGAGCAGTATTATAAATTTTTGTGTAGGTATATACTCACACGTTTTTATATTAACATTTACAATACTTCTCCGCGGGACACTTTTTTATTTTATATAAAGGAACTAACAGTGTGCAATGAAGTTTTGCCTAAATGTTTCACACATAAGTATATACGCTAAAATACTTCGTAGTAATTGGCAAACTGTTCATTAAACTATAGTATACTAGGGGGAATTCAAAGCATTATTATAGTTAATAATCTAAATGTAGCCATAGCAACACAATTAGAGTTACACTAGTATAAGTAGTGAAGTTGTCTTTAGACAAATGTTAATACTTGACTAATTGGTCGACTCCTGACTGTAACTATAAAATCCGTATGAATAGTCTACATAAACTCCTAACGATGCACAGATGTTATAATTCGGGAGTTTTACAATATAATAACAATTTACAAATCTATTTTGAAATTAATACATTATTTTATTAGCTTATTTTTTAAATCATAAATACTTACATATTATAATGTTATGTATTAAAAAAATATGATCAAATATTTCCTTATTATCACTGCAAAACCTCTTATTACCAATATCTGTAGTTTTCATATAATATTACTTATAATAATTGTAATATCAGTGATAACTGTCTATAAATTGACTAAAAACAATGGAATAGACATGTTTAAAAAAGCGGTATATAATGATTTAAGAAAAATGATGTTTATTTACATCCAATAAATAAAGTCTAGGCTAAAACAATATTATTAAAAGATTTAGAGCATTCCTTGTGCTGAATTCAGCAAATCTATAACATGAACAGTTGGTAAGTCAGGCCTATGGAATATGCTAAAGGGAACAATATAAGCAACCGAAATAAAGATAATTTAACAAATAAACTAAAATAAAAGAATGTTTTGCTAAGGTATAAGATAAGATAAGATAAGATAAGATAAGATAACAGGGATTACAACTATCAACAGCATGTGTTTAAATAAACGGATTTTAGCACACGCATCAGTTACACTTCGATTAAAAACGCAAACAACTAAATCAATCGATGGTAGAAGAGCATATCTGCTCAACAAATTACAAATCATTATTATGCTTAAAATGTTATTGGTTACTTTTATTTTCAGATCATGTGGTCTTTGCATTTGATCTATCTCTGATTATTATATTTAATAAAGAAAATAAAATCAGCATATGGTACGAAAAAATATGTTACTATATGGTTATAAATATTCATTTTTGGATAGTAGAATATTATAAAGAAATTATTAAAGAATGATTAAATCTCTGCAATACATCTACAATTTTTAAAAAATTACGAGCAGGCAATCTTTAAAATGTAAGTTACCGAGATAAGGAAAAATCTGAATCCCCAACTTGGATGCTGACTATTTAATTAAAAAAAATTGAATTTGACCAAATTTATATATATATATAGAAAAGAAAAAAAGAAAAACTCAAAAGCTCGACATAAATGATCTAAAAAAAATTAGTGAAATTGCATTTTTTTTCTAAAAAAGTTAGAAATATATTTAGATAATCTACAAATTGAAAAATGATTAAATTGATTAAACCCTTTAGTAATAAAATAGGTGCGATATCCAAAAATATTTTATCCAAAAAAGTAGGTTGTTATATAATAAAGTAATGAATCAAAAATGTAAAAAGATGTAGGTGATACGTTTTTTTATTTGAATAGAAAATTTAATTAGCAAATTAAATTGATCTGCTTTACTAGCCAACATCGATTAATAACTGATTTGGAGAGTATGGTAGTTTAGTATATAAGGAGTTACATAGTATAAAGCTAAAAGGAAAACAGTGGAATGTGTTTTGAAGGAATTGCTTATTGATCGATATTTTTAAGAATTGTTATGGAGTTTAGTTTATTTGTTAATTACAATATGGATGTAATATGTCATAAAAAATTTAAAAACAATTTACAATTCAAAACAAAAATTTCTCACCACTTCGTCGTAGAAATTCATCAACTTTTCCCATTGTGGAGGAATAGTTTTTATTCTTTCAGTAGACATCAAAACGTAAGAATGCAACTTAAGGACACTATTTCCTCTAAATATTTCCAATCACCCCTTTGCACATGTAGATCGTTTCTCATGTTTCGTTGCAACAATAATTATGCTATGTAGTGTTGTTGGAAATTATAAATAAGATATGAAGTCGACAAAGAATACCGTGTCAGTCGAGTAATCTCTCTGAATAGCAAATCAACTTATTATAAGAAATCCCAGATTTTTTGCTATAAACGGTAGCCGTCGTTGTCGTCAACGCATCCCACACCACCCTTGTTCGAGTTACAGCGCAGTGTCAGGAATTAGTGCTGGGAAAAGTTTAACATGCGATCTTACAATCATTGCCGGCGGATTATGTTTACTTTTACAACGCCAAAATTGTCGAACTTATCGTGAAACAACCGTTGGAGCGCCGGTGAGTGAGTGCTCTTACCGGGAATTATTTTTTCCACCAAGAAATGGCAAACAGTGGAAATGGTTGTGTTGTTATGAGTAGGTAAGGAAAGAAAGTAGTAGAACACAAATATTGTTCAGCAGCTAAACTATACTGATAAAAATCGTAGATAATTCTTCATTTGAATAACTAGATAATGCCAATTTTTGATAACATTCGGGAAGAAATATTTGTGAATATAAAGCAGAAGTCGAAAATTTAAAGAGATACAGGTGGTTTGAGGCCGAGTGACTGGATTTATTTCAATCAAAAATTAGTTTAACAGAAAGGAAGACTTATTTGCTAACGTATAATAATATTACTAACTACATAATATAAAAAGTATCAATTGTTTAGTGAAAAGCCATAACTAGAAATTAATTAATACTGAAATCAGATATAAAAAAATTATTGACAGATATATTTAACTTCCTATGTTTGACGTAGTCGATATATAAATATATATTACATTTGAATTATTTGTTTATAGTAATAAACGATTGCCTTAATATTATATTAAATAATGCATGTTTGAATATTAATAATAAATAATAATAATAATTGTAATTAAATAATATTTGAAAAAATATTTTCAAGACAAAAATTACTTAATCCGAACCTTAAAAATTAATATATATTGGAGGTAACATTTTATGTTAGTTAATCAATTATTTGTTAATTAAATCAATAACAAAGTGATTGCAACCAGTGATGCAACCATGCAGTTGAAAATAATTTTAAGGATATTCAAATTAATTGAACTAGTTTGATTAAATTAGCATATTCTTACCATTTTACAAAACAAAACTACACATAACGAGATATTGAGAAGCGTTAACATACTATTTATGTGTAACCCACGGAGTATACAAATCGTCGTTGTTTTGAACCACTAAAGTATCTAGCTCAATTAAGATACTTTTGCGTAGGTAGATTTTTGTTGGGTAATATATGACAAAAAATATATAAAATAGATCAGCAAAATTCCTCTAAAATGAGAAATTTTAGTTGACCAAAACATCGGGAAAATATATTTTACGAAAGCATTTTATGTAATGTAACTAATGACAGGTTGATAGCAGCTATATAAAGACGTTTTTTAAGCATAATAATAAATAAAATCCAATATAGAAAACATCCTGCTGATATTAATTGCATCCGTAAATTTCATAACTACTGCATTATTTCAGAACAACATTACTTTGCCAAAAATAACAGACCAAACTGGGAATTAACTTTGAACTATTAAATTTTTTATTTATTAACTATATGTTTTTATTCAGTTAATATTTACAGTATTTAGGCCAAAATCTTATATATATATGGTATACATATTTAGTTTCATATATTAACGTATCTCACTTCTACTATCTTACACTAAACATACATTTTTATATGGATCTAGGTAAGAAATTGTTGTATTTTCAAGAAAACATCTTAACAAAACAATCTCTTTTATTCTAAAGTAAAATTAACCTCAAGACAGAATATCGCCACAATCGCACATATATCACCAGGAAAGATAAAACAGTTATATCAATTTTAATGCATATTTCGTGAACTAATTTTTTGTTTGTTTCGTTACTGTTTTTTAAACAGATTTCAATACAGTTACTTCTAGTACAATAATGGATGAATTTTACTCACCAAATTAATATGGACTATGTGTGATGTTGCAGTTATAGCATAACTTTATACGTATATTGAAACTGATGACGTGGTTTAACCACAATGACGACTTAATTTGTCCGGTGTCTTCAAAATTGGGCGATAACAAGCACTGTTATGATTAAAGTACAATAGATTATGACATCTGATTCACACTTTTATATGTTTTGATAAAACAAGTTTTATTCCAAAAGTTTGTTTTTGTAATCATTTTTAATGAAAATTATTAAAGCACCCTTTTCATTAGACCTTTAGTGATATTAATTTAATAATTTTAGTTAAATCTTTCAAAAAACTTCAAATTTTTAATTATATGTTCAATAAAGAAATTGGCAAATTTTCAATGAAAAATATCAATTGTTTTTACAACGAAATATATTTAAATTTAGTCTCAAATGCAACATTTTCAGTAATTGATGACGTTATAACATTTTAGCCAATTATAGGATTTAAATAAATATCAAAATTAATAATAAGGATAATTTTATAATAATATGCTTAATGCATTTTAAATTGTTAAAATTTTTATTTCAAAACATATAAATAATTTTTTGGACTAAGAGTTTAAATTATGAAATCACATGTTCTAAGCATAATTTACAATTATTTAATTTAATTATATTAATATTATAATTAATCTCTGCTGGAATTTTAATTACATAAATATTCAATTTTTTATAAAAACTAAATTGAATACCTGGTTTGCAAATACTAAAACTTATTAAAATATTTTTATAAAAATTATATTTTTATCTTGATTTAATAAGATTTGATTTGATAATATGAATATGATATTTGTATAAAAAAATATATTGGTAAAATCTATAATTGGAAAAATCTTAAGCGATTTCAACTTAAAGATAATAATTATAATATATTATAGTTAAGTTTAAATTGGTTATATAAAATAAATATTTACTCTAATTTAATTTGAAAAATATTTATAATTTTATAAATTACTGAAACCATAATCAATTTATTCTTATAAATTGATAAAAAACGTATATCCTGCATTATTAAAAAACCTAAATATATTATATATCTGCACATCTGTTATATAATAATCATTAATTATATATAAGAAGCACATTAAGACATATATTTCTATTCATCTTAAAAACAGAATATTCCAAATTTGTTTTACATTATACATTATAATGTTAGTTATTCTCAAAAGCAACAAGTTAAATCTTCCTGTCTAAAAGATACTCCGCTTGTTCAATAATGTTTCTGGTGAGATCTGTCCCATTAACTTAATTATCTTATCTAATTCTCGTATCCTATCCGAATGCTTGTATTAAGAGTCGTATTGCAATTTAGGAAAGTGTATTTTAAGGGATTCCATTTCAGAAACATATAAAATATAATTATTTTTTCTATTTTTTTCTCTCAACCCGCCAAAAAGGCAAGCCATGGGGCGTGAAATGTAACTTCTCTTAAATGATTATTTTATGGGATAATATACGAGTAGTTTCACGATGACAGCCAGGGAATAGTACTTGTTGTCAAGGGAGTAAAGTAATTTTATAATATTGACTTATGAAAGTGTTCTTTCTGGGTATACAGGCGTTGACGTCGAAGGGCTTTCTTATCTCTAGCTTAATCGTTATTGTTGATTATATCCTCCACTTTGCTCTCAATAAATTTCGCTTATCGAAACAAATTATACTATAAAAAATATTTTTGGCATACTATAGTTGAATTAAAAAAATCAATCAAAGTTCAATGATTTGTAATATATTGATTACATTAAATAAAAAATTATAAAGAAAAAATCAGCCGAGTTTGCAGTTAGGAAATAATATTATTTTGACATATTGGCATATATTGTATTATTATTTAT
Organism: Coelogynopora nodosa; assembly: GCA_034780555.1. NCBI lineage: Eukaryota > Metazoa > Platyhelminthes > Proseriata > Coelogynoporidae > Coelogynopora > Coelogynopora nodosa. The sequence continues at coordinate 56,958 of JAUZND010056664.1, forward strand.
TGGCATATTTGAATTAACTAAAAATAAATGTTAGTGATATTAAAATGCTCGATATTATTATTTTTTAAAAATTAAAATGTCGGTATCCGATGTTATAGGTCACAAAGTTATAAAATAAGAAAATCCATTTCTATTCCGAAGAATAACATACAAATAAACTACCATTCATTTAATTAAAACAGTTCCACAATTTTACTTTTTAACGTGTAGGCTAATAGGTAGTAAATGTAAAACCAACGTTTAGTGTGACGTTATATTTATTAAAATACCCATTTAAAGAGATACAAGACGTGTTTACAGCAAATTATTTGATATATTATAATTTGATCTGTTACTTTTAGTTAAATAATTTATGGATACAAGTACAGTAGTGGTAATCAATTGATCTTACTATATATAACAATTGTTATGATATTGTTATATTTAGAAATATGCTTTTTAAATTTACGTTATCTATATTATATGTAAAGAAATGTACTTTATTTTTTGAAAATATGTGTTTATACTAATATATTATTGAAAATGAACAGGGTAAAAATGTATTAAAATTTAACAATTATTCAGATTTGAAAAAAGATTTTATATTTTTAATTTACTAATTCTTATAAATCCTACATTTTGTTTTTATATATGACAACTAATTATAATATATAGATCAGCTGACTTATATAAAACTATATTAATTGTATTAGATATATCCACCACTTGATTAAAAATAATATATTACTACATTATAAATGTATATTAGAGCGCAGACAAATATAATTATATACAAAAATAAAGGGGTAAATAGTTCATACAGTTACTCAACCATTGACCGAACTGTAAATATCTGAGTCAGTGGCAGACGGAGTCTAGAATTATCTACCGAAAAACTTGTAAAAGAGCCCACTAAAAGGCCACCAATAATCTTAAAATGTAATCAAAGTAGTCAAAACAGCATAATGAGTGATCTCAGTATTAAATAAAATTGAAACATGGTAGAATATATAAATAAAATAAAATATTATACACATATAATTATAATTAAAATAAAATATAATATAATATTTTATAAATGAATTTTTTTAATAAATAATATTTTTCTTTGGTATCATCGTTTGAAAATAATTTTTACAAAGTAATCAGTTTTTGGTTTCAGAAACAATATGTATGTTATTTTTTTAAATACTTTTTGAAAAAATTATAAAATGACAAAATTTGAACATTTATTGAAATGCAATGCACAAAAATTCCATCCAAACACAGACAAAGTCTAAATAGATTTACTTTGTTTCTTTGACTTACGTTATTGCTCGTATGGATATCCATTTCTTGATCAAGAAATTCCAACACTTTCTGGAGATTGCCCGCCCGGGCTGCTTGAAGAAAAGCCTTACATGGATCGCTCTAGAAAATAAATGCGCAAAACGATAAAAAAATCATTAAATACTACATATTCGAAACTTTAGTTAAATATATTTACAAACTTTCAATATTAAAGTATTTGCTTTGTTTATTAATTTTAATTAATAACACAAATCTTAGCAATAAAGAGCTTGAAACAAATTTAAAACAACACATCAAAAATGAAAACTATAATTTAATTTAATTTAAACGCGTGATAACAAAAATCTTTACTAAAGAACAAGTTTCTTTTATTTCCTATTGGATTAAAATATTCATAGGAATTTTGTATCATTAAGACAGATATAACGTGACACCTAAATCAGAAAAATGTGTAATGTTTCATGAAATGATACAAGTCACTTGATATAATAAAATACTGCGGTATGATTTTGTTTAATGTATGAAATGAAAATCAATTATTTATATGAATACTTTTTTTATAAAAAAAGTATTTTTACGTTGGGATGTTATTGTTATCATGTAATTTCTGATCGCTCTAAATTGTCTCATTGTATTGGTAAATATATATGAAATTAAACTTCGCATAATAAAAGTGTCAACAATTGTCAACGTCAAATGTTACTGCAATGAAAATTTTATGTCAATGCATTAGTTCAAACTAATTAATTTTAGTTTATACGAAAAACCTTCTTCAGTATTTGTAGTGATATATATATATATTCTATATTTAGTATTTAGTAAAATTAAATAAACTGTAGTTACTAAAGTACACACAATTTCCAAACACTGTTCACGTTTGAGTGTGTGTAGAGGTCTACATTTTAAAAAATATATTCACAATAACGTTTATTTAGTCAATATCGTGGTATGAATATACTAAATAAATAAAATGATTTTCCTTATTTTCATTTCCTAATTATCTTTCTATAAATTTTAATATAATGAAAAAACGAAAGATTTTTTAAATATAGAGTATGCACGCTGCAAGTCTAACTCTCTATTAGAATTAGACCTTTCGGGTATATAACTAATTATAACAGTTACGCTCCTAGAATCAGAGTATTTTCAATTAACATAGCAATGTCATATGTACACAATACTTATTCAAGCAGAATAAAATTATACAGTATACTGTATTGAATTTTATTTTAATGTAAAATACGGCGCCAGTATGTCTATATAAAACCGTACGTAAATATAAAATTAAATTTATAAACATTTAAGGTGGTTATGACTTAGTTTTGTTATTGTATGTAAATAACATCTTGCTTGATATTTATAATCAAACATTGTCTATTCAAACATTTAAATTAATTTTGTCATATATTGGAACAGCACATTTCCTTAAAATAAAGTTTTAAGTATAATATTGAATGAAATCTCCAACTAAGATCAATATTATCAAATAATACCACGGACTAATGCATCAAGCTAAACTTGTGTTTCAATTATATGATTCACTAATTATCTGAAGGAAATTTATCAAATTTAAGATAAGCGGAAACCATTTGACCGATTAAAGAACATTCACAATATTCCAATTGTGATTCTGGTTTGTTCCTCATATTTCCAATAAAGGCCATAGATCCACCAATATAAGTTTGAAAACATCCCACAGTAAAAATTTTTACCGAAATTTAGATTTTCCCTCCGAAAAATCATTAATTAAAGTGGAATGCCGCGGCACCCCCGACCTGCACTCTGGAACAGCATCTGAATAACCTCGATCTGTTGGTAATGGTTTCGTTTCTATAGAATTGGAATATCTCTAGTTGTCTTGAATTTGTTCATGGATCATAATTTTGCATAAATTACACGACATTTCATCATTGTATAATTGCAATGTTAGAGGTGATTTTGTTTCTTTTGTGGGATTTTATGGCTACGCAGAATTTTACTAAATGTGTGAAGTCCAATTGTAAGCGTAATAGTTTTGGTATATATATATAATTATATGTATGTATGTATGTATTGGAAATATTTATAAAAAAATTCTTTTCAAGGTTATTTTAAAATAGGTTATACGTATGAATATTATTTTTGTTACATTTAATTATTTATTAACATCTGACATATTTTTCTAATAAAAATAATAATTGGAATGCACAAACATTTTTTATGAAATATGTGCCAATTTCGCTCTTGTGCAACATTTTCAGTTTTTTGAGGATAACATGCGCTGTTCAAATATATATTTTAATATTTAGTAATACATTATATTTATTTGATTACATATGAAATTTGTATATGTATATATTGAATTTTTATGATTAAATTTTTGCTCTATAGCATGATCGTATTTAAATTTCACATTATTCAAATTTAAGTTGATCCAAAATGGTTTCATGGTTTTCAAAAAATTATTAGATAAATGATATGTTCAAGAATCCTTGAATAGACTACTTTACAGTAACCTGTACTCACTTTCTCGGACGTTTCAACCATCTTTGAATAAAATATCTAATCACGTCGAAGTATAATATCTATTAATCTGCTGGCAATTATTGAAATCTCCACAACACTCGACGAAGCAATCAATTGATTAACGGTACCCGAAAAACAATGCGCTTAAGAGTTTAAAAAAAAGAAAAAAAACAAAACTCGAGGTACTATTATAATCTAAATGTAGAGCACAACTATGCAATGATTCCCAGTCTGTCAGAAAAATAGGGTGAAACTAAATCAATGAATTACCAGGTAGGTGTAGGTACACACGCAGCCTACAATGCACAATTCAATGTATATATATATATACTGCCGATATATAATGTGGAATCGCCGGATAGTACAGTACTACTACACTTAGAAAGAGTCAGTCAACCAATTCTACTGTGAAAATGGAGAATATAATAGGTGCACAGAAACTGGTACGCGCCAACACAAACAGTACAATGAGCTGACGGACTGCAGCACACTACTAAAATATTCGAATGTGAGTTGTAGTGTCTATCGCTTGTTTCTATATATATACTATATTATGTATAATCCGATGCGGCACCTTGGAGTACTTTTCTAAGTTGACGTAGTGGTATTATAGTGTGCCACTATAAAACGGTTTCAGACTCCACACAATTTATGAACAATTAGTGATGCTGGTGGTGGTATTGCATCGATGTCAACATTATAATTGATGACTAATGTAGGCCAACTTGGAGGATTGTATGGTTAATTTAATAATATTACAATACTGTGATTTAAACGGCAGAAGTCGGCGGCGAGGTTTCTTTAATCAAATGATCACGATTTCCTCTGAATAATAAGTAGTAGCCAACATAGACTGACGACTGCTATACTCAAACTAAAATCGACCCACGGATATCTGATAACTAATATTTATATAGTTTTATGTATATGTGTGTGTGTGTGTTTGTATATATGTTAGGATAACTCAAGTGAACGGCGAGTAACCGAAAAATTGGGATGAAAAAGTCATGTCTCTAAAAATATTAAAAAGTAATCAAACGACCAATGAATGACCAATTCAGTTTTTGATCAAAATCATCGTAAATATGGTGACTGTATGTCTAGACAATGGTGGCATGATCAATAAGGGGAAATCCTTCTTGGTATATTGGCGTCGTATTTTATATATTTAATTGGAATAATGAAAAATATTTGGGATATGTCGTTTTGCTAGTGACCACAGTTGACTGATAAATATATCGAAAGTATTAATTATAATCTGTTTTTAGATTTTAGCAATTTTGCTAAAAGTTTGATATTTTTTGAACAAAAAACTCACTTCGACGTGACAACTTCCGGTGCCAGTAGAATAAGAAGGAATCAATTTACTTTTACTTCACTGGAGCCGGATGCAAACCATCAAAAGGTTGGTTGGGAATAGTAGAGATATTTAGGAAAGAGATAAGCTTGCAGGTAGCATGTTTCTTAATGAAGCTTTAGACACGTATAAATTTTAAAATAAACTGCATCCGAATTACGTTGCCGTCTTCCGGCAATATTCTAAATTAATGAATGCTTTGACACGAGATTTCTTTCACTCCAAAAATTCGACAAAGATACACTCCACCTTCCGACATTGACTTTATTGCAGAAATTCAACAGTTAAAAAAAGTTCAGAAATATATTTTATTTTGTATTGACTTTTGTTCAAATGGTTCAACACTGAAAGCACAATAAATATTTATTCAAAATTTACACATTTATGTATCATATGTTTACATCTTTACTTCGTTTGTCTATAATTTTTGAAAAATATACATTTAAAAAATGAATTATATGCTTTAGTTAATTCACAAGGGAGTTTTGACATATAACGATCCGAAGGCTGAAGTCCTGATGGTGTAAAACAATACTTCTGCAAAATAATTTTAATTAACTATCGTATCTTATGCAGGTTTAGCGTTAATTATTGTATTATTTAAAAACCGGAAATTAAAATTTTAACTGTAATGACCAATAAAAAGTATAGGATATATAAAAGCAAGTAATCTATTTCTTAAATCGGCTAAAAATGGGTAGATTGAATAATATATAAGATATATTAAACATTTTAACAGATAATTGTCGTTAAAATTATGTCACTTACTTAATTCATTTTTAATAAAATGAAATAAAACAAATAAATAAAATTTACTTTTTGTAAAATCAAATTGTGGATCAATTATTATGATCAGAAAAATTCTTGTAAAATTAATAAAATGTCATATCTGTTCATTGAAAAATTAATTTTCAAAATAGCTCACCGTCTGTTGCAGATTAAACTTAACGGATAAAATAAGAGGCTCGTAATTTATCGATATTTAGCAATTAAAAGTATTTGTAAATAATTTTTTAACTTATTACAAGGGATATAATATATATACATCTATGCAGATGAAATTGGTAGATCTCCTTTTATTAGTAACATATATAGATATTTCATTTAGCTTAAATAAAATATAATTATTTCAATTATTATTTAGATAATTGTAGTGACATAGTTTTTACCATTTATTCATAATCTTAAATTCATAATTGAGTTAATTTTTCTATAAAAATATATCATTTCAATCCCATTCTTTCTTAGTTACCTTGTCAGAGTAGTAAACCATTTTTAAAATGTACAAAAATAGTTTTTACATTTTACATTTTATTCAAAATTATTTTAAAAAATTGAAAACGAATGGTTTTATCGTCAAGAAGCTAACTTTTTATGTTATGTGTTATAAGTTATTTAAAGAGAATATTTATATATTTACTAATATATGCGATTCATAAAATTACTTTATTGGGTAAGTTTAAAACATTTGTCAAACACTATTTGCATTCTAAAAATTCCTTACCTTAATTCTTTAATTTTTTAAACTTAATTTGACTAATAGTATTAATCCTTCACTGTCAAAAAATCAAGAGGCTGCCCACTTGATTAATTTATACAGAAACTATGTGTTTTACTCATACCTTTAAAAAGAAAATAAAAATATGAAAATAATCAAATATAAAATAAAAGCATTTACATTTATTTGTCAACTTATTTGTTAATTTATTTTATAAATTTATAACATAGTTGTGATAACATACGAATTTTTAAATGTATCTAGATGCCATAAAATAAATTAATTTCTGTAAAGATTTTGCTTTGTTTTCTGAATGCACATTTATTGATAATGACAGGTTTTATATTTAATTACATCTGTACGTGTGTTTACAAATTCCATTTGTCACCCTGTTAACCCTATAATTTAAATATTAAAAATTTAGAAATTCAATTTGCAACAATATTTATATAATTTTTGTGTTTAAAAAAATAATGTCAGTTTTCTATAGATTTGACAATTTGACAACACATACAGAGTGACAGCGTTACAGATTGACAGCATATACCGAGTGACAGAGTGACAACATATACAGAGTGACAAAGTGACAGATTGACAGCATATACCGAGTGACAACATATACAGAGTGACAGAGTGACAAAATATACAGAGTGACAGAGTGACAACATATACAGAGTGACAGAGTGACAACATATACAGAGTGACAGAGTGACAGATTGACAGTATATACCGAGTGACAGAGTGACAACTTATACAGAGTGACAGTGTGACAACACATACCGAGTGACAGAGTGATAAATTGACAACATATACAGAGTGACAACATATACAGAGTGACAACACATACAAGTGACAGAGTGACAACATATACCGAGTGACAGAGTGACAACATGTCCAGAGTGATAACAAACATATTTCAAATCGATTCTTGTCAACTATTTAAAGATAAACTATATATAATAAAGAATGACTAAGATGGTTCATATTAACACTAGAACAGCATATTTGCGTAATAAATAGACCTTTTTCATTTTATATAACACAAGTTATATATACATATCTATAAAATATAAATAGTTAAAAATACTTTTAGAAAAATTGGTTTTGTTGTAGTTGTATCCCAAAATTTGAACTAATTTCTATTGCAGTTATTGCACTTAAGATTTTTTATTTCTATGACGAAATTTCATGCAAATATTAAAATATGCAGTAACTATATAACGTAGTTTAAATTAATTGGATTTGTTGCAATGATTCAAATTTTGTAGTTTCATCAGCTAATTAAAAATTTCGCATAAGTTAATTTTTTAAATTATTTATATTAATAAGTATATTTGTGATAAATAATAATTGAATCCCTTTCGACATTAAGTGATTCAAAGGATTTGAAAAGAAACATGAAAGACGCAATAAATGTGGGCAATATGAAGTATAGAATATCAATTAAATGCAGTTTTAAAAATTAACTTCGGTTGGTTTATTGTCTTTATATTAGGATTTTGAGGCTTCCAAATGTCAGTGCCATGCGACGACAACACGCATTTGTCAACTTTGTTTATATTATTGTAAACCTTATATTAACGTTATTGTTTGTATGTTAGTTGATATGGAGTGACTTGTGTTGTACTATGGATGACGCTAGAGATATATATATAGAAGGTGGCTGTTTTTCTATGTTTAAAACTGGGTGTGTTTTTACACAACTTCGGTGTTTCTATATTACAATTTCAAAAAAGCTAACAGTCGCAATAATTTTTTCTAAAATTATTTATTTTTCGCGCGGTTTTCGCGGTTTTTAAGCCAACTTTCATAAAAAACATGGTTTATTTAGGTTTTTTGTTTTTTTAATATAAACGATATATAAATAAATTTTAAATAAAATGTCGAATATTTAGAAAAAATCGATTAACTTTTTATAAAATAAACAAGTTAATTAAAAAGCATTCATTTAAAATGTTCACAGTAGAAGCAAAAATAGAATGAACGATTAGTCAACAGTTTAATTACAGATGTGAAAAATCCATCAATTCATCAAAATATCAACAAATTAATTATTTAGAAAAATTGATACCCTTATTCCGATCAGAATATAACCAAAGATTGATTAAATTTGTTTTAATTAATTCTAGTAAACGTTCGCTTACAAATATGTAAATCGATAGATAATAATTTAATTAAAGTTTAAAATATAAATTTGAAAGATACATTTTTGACAGATAACCAATGATGTTATCAGAAATTAATAAAAAAAATTGTTACCTTCTTTATAGAATAAATGTTTGTTAAAAAAACAAACATCAGAAAAGATTTTTTACGTTTGATGTATTCAATTCAATAAAACCCAGAACCAAAAAGATGAAATATACATCTTTATATTATTATCAATAATTATAAGTAATATTATAACAAAATAATTATTTTAATAAACAAATATCATACGTGAATTGAGTATGCTATGAAAGTCGTGAATAAGTCTTGTAAAACATTTCGTATCCTAATTTAATTAATTTTTAAATATTTCTTATTTGAATATTGATATTTATAAACAGACTAATTTCATTTTAAAATTAATGTGCCTTTAAATAAACTCCTGTACTATTAAACAATACGTATAACCTATATATACAGTATATGGATTACAGTGCTTTTACTAAATGTGAAAGGAAGGTCACATTTGAAACACGGAATTCCAAGCAATTAATTAAACATATAATAGGGCTGTATATCTTTTATATTAGGTATATATGTATAATATCTATGTAGTATTATATTTATACTAAATTTGCTTGCATTATCGTTTGATAAATAATTTCGTTTGTACGAAATTATAAATAATTTGTAATTCATCACACAGAGTACTAACATGTATTAATATTGAGATGAAAATGATAGAAATGATGGATGAATGATCATAAATATGAAATGAACATTATAGAAATTATATTGCATTACTGAAATTATATGATATACTGCAATACTGTACAGATATCTATTTTAAATATTAAAGGTAATAACATTGATCAGGAAAATTTTTAATCTTTGATGGATACTAAATTTTGACAACATCAATTATTACACTAAAATGTAATACGAAAAAGCTTTATTTACTGACGATGTTATTTATTAAAAAAATCTAAACATACTATAAAGTGTTAAAAAATTAAAACTTCAAAAATAAGATACTGTGAATATAATTTACACATTCAATGGTGGTTTATATTTAATAAATGAATTTGTTACGTTAAACAAATACGTGCGCTGTGAAAAAGTATAGAGTGATTAGAGGTCTTAACTATTTCCCACTTTTGAAGATTATAGATGATTATCAATTGTCATAAAAATAACACATTTTACTTATTGTTGGCCTCTGGAGAACTTGAGAAAGAATAACAAGTGAAAAATTGCAAATAACTTGTGGCCATTTCAAATTTAAATCTCAATGTATACCGTAATAAATGCCTAATTTATATAATTTAAACCTCATTTAATTCAAAGAGAAATAGTTAGTATTGCAGTGCATCTGGAATGGAAAATACTCAGAAATTGTATAGTACTTCTCAAAAAAAGAGCTGTATTTTTAAACATTGGGACAGCTAAGAGAAGATTTATTTATTCTTACATGTTATCTTAGTGGATCTAAAACTGTTTAGATATAGAATCGTAATTTTACACTCCTAAACCATAAAAATGTACTTTTGTCGCTTTCATTACGTTAACATTTGAATTAATGCACAGAGGCCAAATTTATTTCTTTTTCTATCTATACATAATGCGTAGTTCAAGGAAAATATTGACATGTCGAAACTTAGTATTACATTAACATAACGTTTATATATCTGGTTTTTCAGGTAAAATATAAAATAACGTTAGTCTTGTCGCTTTTCATACGTTAACATAAATACTTTTATTTAACAACAATAACATGCTTAAGCGAAGCGTGTCTCAATATGAAGTTAAAACTAGAAGTCCTAGTGAAATCCCTACAAAAAACAGGAATATCCGAATATTTGTCTTGCAAAATTGCTAGCATGCATTCTCTTGCAAAAATGGCCACATGTAGAGCAATTTCACAACCATGCCTCACTAGGTAATGTGAGGAATGCTGTAACACCCTTAACAACATATTTGCTCCTCTTTTGAGCTGCAAACCAGCAATGATTACTATTGTCAGTTGGAAAGAATGGAAATACGTTGACTCGGACTTCATCACCGTATAGGTCAAGTTGTCGATGATGGTGGCCAACAAGAAAGTGTCAACAATTAAACCCACAAGAAGAAAAATTAATTTGTACTATCACGTAGTAGCATAGTGGATTTAATCATGCAGATATTAAACGCTACAGTTGCATTACCAAAGAGAGCATCCGCCCTCCAACTATTTAAAAAATGTAAAGTCACAGTATCGAGAAGAACCTCAATAAAACCACTATTTGAGGGACCAATTTAACACTTTTTCCCGTTTGTGCAGAGTTCATTATTGATGCAACAAAATGCAGAAATAAAATTCTATGAATCTCACATGATTCGACACACATTCATTGAACATCTGTCATCATCAGTCAACATTCCACAAGATGCGTCGTATCAACTGTTTTTCAGATTATTGTCCTAACCAGTTCAGCAATACGTACAAGCTGACGTACTTATCAGAAAGAAGCAATTGCACCAGGAATTGTTATGGCGTACACCATGGCAAAAACCTAGACGTCCCAGCAGGGACAACTTTCAAAACTCTTTTAAGACGACACATTTTGAAGTCAGTAGAGCCTATCGACAGCATTGAGGCTTTTAAAGCATTACATCTTCCAACGTGTTTGATTTAACCCAAATACAGTACGAATAACTTTTACAGGGACAGATCAAGGACGCACCTGTTAGTGGTTTAACAAATATTCACCCAGGTAATGTCAAACGGAGATGGCTCCATAAAATGCAGGCACCTATCTTATTTTTGTTTTTGCGAAATGTGTTTGACTAGAAATTATGCTTACTACTTGAAAAAATTTCGGGACCTTTAAAGATTACAAGCTTCTGAATTTGAAATTCACAAAGATACCTGGACCAGGAAATTCTTCCATGAAGGATTGTTCACTTTCGGATCCACTGTCACACCAACTAAGGTGTCAACACGCGGACTATTTTGAAATCCGTAAACAAATTTGATTATTATTAACAATAATTGTTTTTCTGAAATTTTTTTATTTTGTTTATATTTTAAAGGATTTCTATCACGAGACTGTTCTATTTTTGCACTATTTAATTTTTACTGCTTGTTACAATGGTATCAATTAAAATATTATATACTTTAAATAATTTTTGATAGTATATCTGAGCACGTAGCTGAGCACAGTTAAACTTTAGTGATCCTTATGTGAATACACAATTATAATATTGCCTGTACGTAGTACTTATCATAGCGTTATTCCTTGACCTGCTTTTTATATTTCTGCTTTGTTGTGTATTTCATTATTCGTATTTTTTAATTAGATATCCTCTTCCGACTATGTATCGCTTTGTTACGTTAATATCAAACAAATCACAGAATATTGACATTGATAAAAATTAATATCTTTCACGTGAATCTTTCTGTTTTATATATATACACAATATGTTTAATTTATGAATTGACATTGAACTGAATCGCTACTTAAATGCTCTAGATAATAGAAAATGAGGATTACAGTTTTTTTGCTAAAAATTTAGTAAACATTAGTTTTTTGGTTTTCAAATCACTCTTTACTACAATATTATAATTATTATTATGATTATTACACGTTATTCCACCGTTTCCTATTACATGATAAAATAAGATTTTGGACGTACAGTAACTTTTTAAAATTTTATTCAAATAAATGTCGCTTTTGTTACGTTAACAAAATGGGTACACATATTATCAATAATTCTTTCCTATGTGTCACATTTGTTCCATATGTTATTTTAATAACACAAACCCTTTAAGAGTTAATAGTTAAGTAACAATTTGGTGTTTTTGTTAATTACAATAACAATTCTTAAAAGCATATAAAAAAATATATACATTTTCTCTCATTTTAAACAAGATAACAAATATTTAAAGATAGCACAATAGAGTTATCTATTAGATAATTCAACAAATATATTGCTACTCAAAATATTAAGAGATAATTATTATAAATTAATGGCTGGATGTTTCAAAATTACAGATAATTATTATAAAATGTCGCTCTATGTTACATTAACATTCGGAACACGCTACAGAGGTCAAATTTAGATTTTTTGCAAAATCAGTTAAATAATACATCGATTTAAGATTTCGGCTTAACAAATGGATACATTTATTGGTATTATGTGAAAAATTGCTTTTTGAGCTAGTTGGCCATTATTTGTGTCATTATTTAAATAAATACACGTATAATTTTAACATTATACATTTTTAATTAAAATCTAATTAAATAATTTTTTAGATAATGTATAATAACAAAATTATGATCTTCAAAAAGTAAGTGTATAGCATTAATATTCGAATTAATAAATTATAATAAACGGTGTTATCTATATAAAATTATTATTAATAATAATAATAATAGGTGAAGTAATTACATATAGAAAACAATTATTTTATAAAAATGCTAATTACTCAGAGTCAATTATTTGATAACAATTATTTATATATCAATAAATATATGATCAACTAACAAAAATTTTCAGTTATATTTACTCTGATCATCACCTCTAGACCGACAAACAATTATTATAGTCAACTAAAGATATATAATAATAATCATATGAACAATTAAGAGGCTGAGTTTAGTTTGTGCCAAATCTTTATCAATTTTTCTGAATTAATGGAGTCAACTATAAAGGAGAGTAAACAATTTTATAAAATGTGATTGGGTATTAATTTTTTCAAAAGTGCTAAAATCAAATAAATTAATGTTTTATTTAATGTTTTAATGTTATTATATTTTTGTTTATTCCTTTTAAATATTTAATTAATTATCTGAATTATAATAATGTATAATTCGTATTATCTGTTTAATTAGTTGACTACAATCAAATTTCGAACCTTTACTTTTACTTTTAATTGATATTTTGTTCTCGTGTTTTTATAACTGTATTCTTTTTAGAGTTATCTTTATTGTTTCTGTAGAACGATCCCAAACATAAAATGTATCTGTTTATAATGCAACTCATATAAAGTAGGTTTAACTGATACGTGAAATCATTTATTAAGTCCATATTTATAAATTGTAAGATTATCCCCATTTTTTTCGATAAATGATATTTACTAACTTAATTTGATGACATTTCAAAAAGATTTTACATGTGGTACTATACTAGTGTGACATTACGAATGTGTACCCATTTGATTAATTTACTTTTTCGTTTAACTGTATAAAAGACTTAATTATTTATACTTTTGTTTCAATTTTATTCTTAAATAAAATAATATAAAAGAAATATGAATGTAAACTAACATTCCTACAATAAACGAACACTAACTGTGAAATTGGAAATTCTTTAGTGGATATGTATTTATTATTTGTTGATATTCTTCCAAAAGAACTTTTTATGTCTGATACGACGGTGACTTTAAAAGCTTTATTTTTTATTAAAAACTCATTAAAATAAATAATTCATGCAACACGCGACACTTTTAATGAAATATTCATTAACCGGACTAATAAAAACAGACGACGCCTATCATAATTTATAGAGTCTGCTCTCATGCAGGAAAAAAATGCCTTTAACATTCGTACACTTATAAAAACGTCACTTTTATTTCATATTTATAGGTTGCGGCCGGCATCTTTCACATTATTTTATATATATGTTTAATTTGCTTTATGTGGAAAATATTAAATGTTAAATATCACAATTATATTTGTGCGACGTTTAATGCCTGTAGACCGTGTATATATAGGAACTTTATTTTATAGCATGGGCGCACCCTGGAATTTTTTTGAGGGGGGTACAATTTATTAGAGGCCCGTTTTTCTTTTGAGGGGTCCCAAGAATAATAGTATACAATGTTTTAAGCTTCAGAAACTAGGGGCCCTCCCATAACGTAGAGG